>JANHGB010030367.1:0-43531 GCA_026283785.1 Coracopsis vasa
ACTAAATCATACGACTGAGAATGTCATCCAGATGCTCCTTGAACTCTGACAGGCTTAGTGCTGTGACCACTTCCCTGTGGATGCCTGTTCCCGTGACGGACCACACTCTTAGTGAAGAACCTTTTCCTAATGTCTGATCTGAACTTCCCCTGACAACTTCATTCCATTTACTTGGGTTCTAACACTGGTCACCAGAGGGAGGACATCAGCACCTCTTTTGTGCTGTCCCCCTTGAGGAAGTTGTAGACAGCATGAGGTGCCCCCTCAGCCTTCTCTTCTCTGAGCTGAACAAAGCAAGTGACCTCATCTGCTCCTGGTAAGTCCTGCCCTCAAGACCTTTCACCATCTTGGTTTCCATTTGCTGGACACACAGATGTCCTCCTTATTGAGGTGCCCGAAACTGCACATAGAACTTGAGGTGGGGCTACACCAGTGCCATGTAGAGAAGGACAAGCACCTCCCTCAACAAATCTAGCTATGTTATGCTATTCTTAACTTCCACCAACACTGAAAGTAATGCTTGATCTTCCTAAGTTGCGTTGACTACCCAGCACTTGTGTTCCGATCAATTTTGCTTGCAGTTGTTGACGCGCATTCCTTTAAATTGGTGATTCTTGGCATATAATTGCTTTCGTTTAGTTTGCTCCTGGCCCTCATTTACTTTGTTAGTCATCATCCTGTCTCCAAGAAGTATTATTCTCTCAAAATAAATGACTGATGGAGTTTTGTAATCTGGTGAAATGAGGCTATCATTAGTAGGTGTACAGGGCAAATGATATTTCTCTCATAAATGTCTGATGTTTCAGTTCATAATGTTTTTGGGTTCAGTTAAAGGAAGATACAGAAAATAATTTATGGTTCTTCTTTTGGGGACAGAAAGAAGAAAACCTGCAGTTTTTTGAGGTCAACCAGCCTATTCTTTTATAGGGAATGGGCAGTCAAGGTTTATCTTCTATGCAGGCCTTCAGTGGCTCTGCAGCATGGGTTACACTGTACAGAAGAGGGAAGCCAGAAAATTGTATACAGTCTTTCAGGAGAACAGTTCATTTTTAAGATTTTAGAAAAAAGAAAAAAAGAATTAAAAAAAAAAAAGTTCTGACAAAATTTTTAAAAGATAATGCAGCCAGTTCTGAGGTCGAAAGGGTGTTGTGACTAATAGAAATGAGCTTACTGGGCAGAAGTGATATATTCAGATATATCAGTGCTTCGTATATGGCCATTAAAATATAAATCCTTTTTTTCTGTAGATAAGTATCTCGCTCCATTTGTTATTCTATCTATGAAAATACAGAGGGAACCTGATGAAAAATTTCACAGATAAAAAATATTTTTGGGTACCGTACAGGATTCACATTGGTATAAACAAGATGTCTTTTGGGAAGGGATGAAACCTGGAGATCCACATCTCGGAATACATCTACTATTTCTCTTCTATGTTCTATGGCAAAGTAGCTTGATGACGTTCAAATGTGTTAAATACTGCCTGCTATCAGTGTGACTTCAGAGTAAAATTGTAGCTGGGAGCCTTTTTGGATGTTTTTCCCTTTTTGCACTAGACATTCTAATAATAAACACCCCAATGAACAAACAGTTCTGTGCTTCGGTTTGGCAGAATGAAAGGGGAACAGATTTCGAGCCCATGGAAATTGGATTTCCTGAACCTTCAAATGAGATGAAATGATATTACAGATATGCATTGTGCAGTCCGGAAGGACATATTGATAATCAGGTTTATTTTTCAGTTATAAAGAATTTTATATAATAATGCAGAGGGAATAATAGAGGGAGTGTGTACAACCTCTCAGGGTGGAAGGATAGTTCTTTAGTATCCACCTATTGTAGCAGTACGAAATCTCCTTGATTTCCATGAGTAATGACCTGGAATGGGTATCTCTAATTCCCTCTTCTAAAAATGCATTGATAACTTAAACAGCCCAAACTTGTGCTTATTGAAGCATTTGCAATTACAGGAAATGCCTGTCAAAAGCTCTGCTGTGTGTATAACTTTCTACTGCTTATAAAGCTTGAATTATTAAATGCACAAAGTTTCTTTTTTTCCCTCAAGACTAGAGCTGCAGAAGTACCCTTTAACAGGGTTTAATTTTTGATTATTTTTTTCAGCTTTACATAGCTTTTAATACTTGAATTGAAATAGCCATTAAATAAGTGTAGTGTGTCAGAGAGCATTTTTATTAGTCAAAGGAACGTTAGTGCCACATATTTCTTTGTTTAAAACAGCTGAAGCTGAAACCTTTCCAGAGCACTTGTAAAGTTGTTACGTTTTACTTTTTTTCTAAGCATAAATTTTAGTGAACTATCAAAGAAGTGTCTAATGTTAGAGTTCAATATGAAGGTGTGTCTGTGAAGAAGTCGATAATTTTTCCCTTCAAAATCTCTGTTCTGGCCCTCTGCTCTGGAACCTGCTTATAACCCATTTGCTTCCCTCATTAAGGCATTGCTTACCAAATTCCAGCCAGTGATCCTTGATCGGTGGAGCTGCCAATGCGTGTCCCCAAGGCTGTAATCAGGTTGGTTGAACCAATTGCAGTAATGCATAATTGAAAATCCAGTATGACTTTTCTGCTTTTCCCCTAAGTATGTCAGGTTTTACACCTCAGGGATTCTTTTTGATATATTATTAATTGGTAGTTTTATTTTAGCATACAGACTGAGCACTTTTGACCTGTCAGTTACTGAATACTGGACATTTGAACCTCCCCAGTGACATTTCTTATGACTAAATTTTCAATGGAGAAGTGCGCTATGGGAAGCAAAGGACATAAAACGTTGTTGGAATGTAGCTGGATTCAGAGACGTTTTAGAAGCTTAAAACTTAAACTTAAGACCCCATTTTCTCAAACTTTCTTAGAGATTTTTGTGCCAAACATACTGGAAAAAAACATTTTGTTTCTCATTACATGAAAAAAGTTTCTACAGAATTCTTCTGCCTTCTTCAGTACTCCCAAAATGATATTTTTGCTAATATTCTCAAGCACATGTCAAAAACATGACTAGTCCATTGTATTATCAATATGTAATTACATATGTAACTTGTTTGGAAAAGGCTTTAGCTAGTCTTTTTGCAGCAGCTAAGTCAGTTTATAAATTGTACAGAGGACCACTAATTCTGGAGGTCTCTAGAATCAGGACTGATCGTGTGTCATAGTTAGAGGCAATCCTGTCTCCCCTCTTCGTCATTTTAGAAGAATAAAAAAATCATAGTTTTGGTTTCCTTTTGTTAATTTCATTTTCTTATCAAAGGGTTTTCTGGACTAGTATCAGACTTTTTTCTTTGACCCTGTCCATCTTGACCTTGTCTTTCTCAAAAACTGTGGATGCTGTTGGAGAGGAGGTGTTCCTGTGGATACTTAAAACAGTGGGGCAGGTTTGTGAGGTTTAACTAATTGATAGTTGAAAGTAATATAAAGGGAGGAGATAAGGCTGGGAAACTGAGTTATTCTGTCTCCTGTCTCAGCTGGCTGTAACTCTCCTTCCCTCTTCATTCAGTACCAAACTTAATGCCTCCTTCTAGCATATGGCTTTTTGTCTGCTTCATTAATTTCAGACATGTTCTCTTCCTATCTAGTGTGGCTGCCAGTGAAGGAGTTTTCACTAAGAACAGGAGACAGATGTTGTCTTTATTTTAATTTCTGGTTGGGGTCTGCTGTGCAACTTCAGGTGAAGTCCTGGGAAAATGTGTGTGAAAATATATTGGCATACCAGCATGGTCCTAATCTTTGGATGTTTTAGCTAAATTTTATGATGACTTTTCTCAGCACCTGTATACGCTTTAGGAATGCTATTAGGTTTTGGGTTTTTTTTTTATGGAGATATGTGACTTGTCAGAATCAGATTTTCATGAGGTTGGAAACGTATCCTCAACACAAAGTATATTTTTGTTCAAAGTCTGTGCTTTGAGAGTGGGAATAGAAGAACCTATCGATGAAACATTGCTTCTTGCAATTGTCAATGTAAAATATGATACCTTACAACTGCTGGGGTTTTGATACACCACAAAAGCAGTACGATCTATTTTAAGTTTTATAAGCCGCTTTTTAGTGTCCAGGAACCAAGAGTACTTTTTCTTTAGGGTAGAATAGCAGGGGGGGGAACAAAAATTGTGCTTATACAAAACATTTTGTCTTTTGCCTATGACAAGGTCAATCTTAAGTCCCAAAATTGTTCTAGTTGCTTGAACATCTGCTGAACTGGACATTCAGGTCATAATAAGCGCTGCTGGGTGCTGCCTAGTTTTGAAGATTTGATCCCTAGCTGCCTATTGATTAAGTCTAATACATGTTCAGTTAAGAAGAGCTTTTAAATTTCTCTTTAGGAAAAGAGGCCATTTCAGCTTAAATGCCCAATGCACAGCAGGAACTTAAAGGTGATGAGAAGATCTTTCCTATTTCTTTCTGATGCTTTCTGTTGTCTTCTCTGTTTCATAGTAGTGAAGACACATTGTTCTATAGAGAATATAAAAATAATTTTTGTGATTGCTGAAACCTTTCTTTTTAAATTATTAAACCGTATAGAACATTCTCTTAAATGTCTGTCTGAATAATGATGACCCCCATTAAAATGGTTACCAAGTTATTCTTCTGAGTTGCATAACCTACATGCTCATGTTAAAACAGCGCTATAATTAACTTCATTTATATTGGTCAGGCTTTGTGATTTCAGAAGGATTTATGGCTGAATGTGATTATACAAAGCACCAGATTGGAGGCATATGTCTTTCATTCAACTCCTGCAGATCTCACTATGGTCTAAAATTGAATTTGCAGAGCAAAAGTTTAAAGGCAATTGTGAAGGTGGTCTGAGAGATTAAATAAAGTGTAACACTGAGCAAGATTGAGATGGGTTTGTAGCGGGTTTTATAAGGCAATGGAAGATATTGGGTGTCTCAGAAATATGAAGAGGAGTTTTGCTAATTTCCATGTTTCTCTTCAGATGAGGAGGATTTCCATATTTCCTCAGGAAAATATATTTAAAAGTCATCCTCATGGCCTTCTTATCACTCTTTTACCTCCAAGCTTGAGATATTTTATACTAGTTAACTTATTATGAGCATATGGTAAGTTTTCATATGCGCTAGAGGAAAAAAAAAAAGGCCTGTTCCTCAGTCTTGTGATAAAATCTTTATGGTGATTGGGTGATAAAAGAGAGGCCTCGTAATGTAGTCTGTTTCCATAATAGGCATTGCACAAAGGATGTAATTTCAGTCAACATTTCTTTTACTACCAGTTCAGGTGCTTGCTTGGAGCTGTGAACTGTATTTCACAGTAGCCATATTTTCACAGTATTTCACAGATTCAGCTGTTTGTGAGCACGTCTGTCACTCCAAGGGACCAGCATCCCTGCATACTGGCTGCGCTCCCCTTTTCCCCTGGATAAGCCAAGTTTTGTGCTAGTTATATTACCTGATTTCTAGAGCTATTATTTTCAGAGAATACTGACAGGCATCAATTGTCTGATATATTTGTAGCCTAAGTCATCTAAGTTCAGAAAATAAATTTCGCAGAAGATTGAAAAGCACTTCTAAACTGGCATTTCAACATGGAGTCTGGTTCAGTGCTAGAAGCCTTGTAGCAGAGCTCTTAAAATCACTAGTACAAAGCCATCATAATATGTGTGTCTATGACAGGAAAATTGTGTATTATTAATTTATTCTACATGAGGTAACATGCATCTGTCTGCAATAACATTGGCTTACTGATTTCTGCAAGTAAAACCAGGTTTCACTCATTTCTACTCATCCTTAATGTTTTTCCAGTAATTCTGCTTTCTATTAGCTTGATTAAGGCTTGACTACAGTTTTCACTGTAGTTTAGCCAAACAGCTACTTACGTAATTATCTTACTCCTGATATTATTCTCCACAGTAAGTTATAAAGGCCTATGAAGGAAATTCTGATTAAATGTTAGAGCTTTCTCCAGCAGTATAAAGAATGGCAGATTGATTCCTGGTAGTATTATAAGCACAATAGACCTGAAACACAACAGGAGTCTGTAGGATCTGAGATCAACTTAATGGCATCAATTGAAACGAAGGTGTCTGAAAAGGCTTTTGAGGATTTGTGTATGTGCTGTGCTTGATTTTTAAGATATTTGTGAGCTATAGTATGGATCAAGTAGCTTAGCATCTAGCTGAGACAAAGTGCCTTTTCCCTAGGGTTTGGTGTGGTATGGGTCAAGCAACACAAGGGAGTGATCCCAGCCAGGGAAATGTCCTTTCCATGTGGTATTTGAAGCAGTAGTGTCTTGCCATTGCCATACTGATCCTGTATGCAGGAAGGGACCCATATGTCCGTATTGGTTAACTAGATCGTATATTTTATTTTGAGAAGCACCTTTGGTTGTTAGTATCTTTTTACAGCTCCTTGCTCTTCCTGTTCTTTTACCTCTTCATTTGTTTTCTTGAATCTCATCTCAGGCCATTCAGAAGGCCACTCATAGTTCAGTGTAGTAATTGTTTATTTGCATGAAGCAAAATGATTACCTGTTTCTGAGACCACAAAAAGTACTTTTTATTCCCCTCAGTACAATATGGGACTGAAGAAAATATCTTCATGTTTATTTTTGTTATGATCATAAAATTGTCATTCCAGTTGTTATAGAGTTGTTGCTAATTAGTAGTTCTCTCCTCTGTTTCCACAAGAGTTTTTCTTTCAAGTGTTAGCAAGGTTTTATTCTCAGAGGACTTTTGATATTTGACAGCACAAATTTCTCTGTGGAAGGGAGTTATATACATTAAGGAAATAGGAGGTGGGATTGCTCTTTCAGAATTCAAGATTCCTGAATGGGGAGGTTGTATAGTTTATTCTGCTTTAGGCAATCCCATACTTAATGTACAGGCATGTGTGCGAACAATATACATGTTACTGCCCTCTACATTCACTGTTAATTTGACATGTATAACTCTGGCATCTATTCTCGTTTGATAAAGATCCAGTATTGATGCCACAAGAAGGACCAAAGTGCTATATCAATGAAGAAAAGCAACATGAACAAAATAATAAAGTGCCCATCAACTTCATAATCTTAATGTTCTGTACATAGTTCTCGTGACAATGTTAGTAATCTCTCCAGTTTTAATGAGTAATTTGTGCTGTCTTCTGGATCCACTAGAGAGTCTTGTCTTAAAGCAAATAAGTCCTTGAATTATAGCTTCAGTTCAATCTAATATTTTGCTCCTTCTGTACGTGAAACATGCTTACATATTAATAGTAAAAGGAGGAGAGATGAGGAAGTGTTCAAGACTAATAACAATAAAAACAAAGGAGAAAAAAAAAGCTGTGGCTTTTAGGGTGTTTTTGTGGTTTGTGTTTTTTTTGTTGTGTTTTGTTGGTTTGTTGGTTTTTTTAATTCTTGTTTGATTTGATTCTGCTCTGATTTTGTAACAGAACAAGTCAAAATATGTATTAAGTCAAATATGTAATACAAAATAAAAAATACATATAAAGCCAAAATATTTATTAGCTTATCTGTGGGTGATTAAAATACAAAATTATGTGCAATATTCCATGTAGGCCTACAGAAATGGAACTGGAGAAAGTCAGTTCATCTCCTTCATCCATTGACATGAGGAAGGCACACAAAGATCTGGGCATTTACTCTGGATAACAAGTTATTTTTATTTTTTACATTCCTGATTTTCTTGCATGCATGGGATATGACTTCATTGCAGCATGTTCTCAGATACCATCATTTTCTTGATGAAAAAGTAAAGAAGTTGTAAGATGTTGGCAGACTTGGCATGCACAAAAATATGGTTTATAAGAACAGCTAAGGGATAGTTGTAGATGGCTACTAGTATCTGAGCTGAAATTATTAGGTATGAATGGTGGTTGCAGCATGAACCCAAATGTAATTGAGAGAAAGAAAAAAATAGAGGTCATATGGTAGCGATTAAAATACTTGGTATTGAGAGAGCCACAGCCAGATGCTAAAGGTGGCTGTAAGCAACAGGATGCCTTGGGCCTGGCTAAAGCCAGGTCACAGGAGTAAATTCTAGATTTCTTAATTTCTTACTGTTCCTGCCTGTCATTATTCCAGTGTGCAGCTGCTGGAAGAGCAGATGCCTGCACAGCTCTCTTTAATCCTGGCGCACAGCTCTCTTTAACACTGGCGTCCTGTAAAATGAAACTTTTAGTCCTCAGCTAGCTAAGCATGGTGTCACAAGTGAAATCTCTCAGAAGTTATGGCATCTGGATGTTCCTGTGCCCATGGAGAAGACATAGGATAGTAATCATAATTTCGCTTTTGGGGTCTCTAAAACTTTCATGAAGATAGATTTTGGCTTTGTTTCTATGGAAGGTCAACTTTGTCTCTATCAATCATTTATATGGAGAAATATCAAGTAGCAGTCTTAATGAGCAGTTACCAGCAACTGTTTTAGTAAAAGTAAGGTAAACAGTGGGGAGAATTTGGGGTGGTGGGCTGGGGGAGAAAAAGTGAATCCAATAGCTTTCAGAGAGTATTGGTGCTCTAAATTCACAGGTGATGAACTAGGAATAAAACTTCATATCACAATATCATACCTATCTATAGCTCCTCAGGCCCTCCCCAAATAATCATCCAATCTTGTTTGAATATTTTATTGAAGCATAAAGGAAATTTTAACCTTTCTTATAATAGACATTACAAACAAGCTAAAGGCCTGCTAGTATAAATAGCACACAGTATTGTTATATTGATTCTGACTGCCTTTGCTACATCCACCACATCCCTTATCCTTTAGCAATTTTCAGGGACAAATAACTAATTCTGATGAGATCGTTTCACTGAAATGACAATTTCACAGCTTCCTTTTGGGACAGTCATGAGTGTGATCAGATTTTTAATCTGCAAACACTTATTGATTTGCTTACTAAAAACTTCCTAAGAAATCCCACCTGGGCAAAGAATTTCTTTGAACTTTATCATCTTTCCTTACAAATTCTTCAAAAGAATAATTATATTTTAAATAAAACTGCAGTAGTATGTTCTTGATACAGTATGAAATTAAATTACCTAAGGTGGAGTTGCAGTTATTACAATAGGCTTAGAATTATGCATAAAAATAGATTATCTGTCTATATTTAGGATATATACATGTATTATATTATTAAAAGGATATGCATCTTCCTGGGTTATTTTGTGGGCTTTGTTTAATAATTGGAAAATTGATGGTATTTCAGGGGTTTTATTCTGGTATCAGTTAATACAGATACAGCTTGTATTGGAAAACCATTTAGCACCAAAGAAATATGTATTGGTCAAAAGGTTGCCATAAATTTTAAAGCTTTCTTGGGCCCCTCATGCATCCTCATGCAGAGCTCCATGCACTCCAGCTGGTCACTGATATAGAGAGCAACACCACCTCCTTGTTTCCCCTGCATGTCCTTCCAGAAGAGACTGTATCCTTCCATTCCAACACTCCAGTCATAGTAGCCATCCCACTCCTATTTGTGATGCCAATTAAGGTTGTACCCCTGCAGGTGTGCACACTTTTCTAACTCCTCTTGTTTTATTCCCCGTGCTACATGCATTTGCATAGGAGTATTTGAGCTGGGCCCCTGATAAAGTTGACTTACTGGCTGGAGTGGCTGGAATTCCTTTGTGCTTGTCTTCAGGTGCTCTCCTGCTGACCTGTGATCTGTCTTCAGGCTCTGGGCATCTCTCTCTGGCATTGGTATCAACCTAGTAGGATTAGGATGAATTGAGGTTCCCCTCCCCTGGCAACTTTAGTTTAGATTGCATTAAGTAAACATGGGAATGAAAATGAGAATTAAGACTAGAACTGGGGTTTGCTCATAACCACTGAAAGACAGGTGCACTATGTACAGTTTTTTCTATGACCTCCATTGTAGGATGCTGTGCAGTACTGTTGTCCAACTTAGAGCATCAGTCCATGAGGTGAAATGACAGCTGCTCTCAGAGAGGTTTTGAGCTGTATGGATTGGTTTAACATTTTGCTGTTAGTGTTCAGAGAGGAGTGGCGTCCTGGAGTTGTGTCTGTGCAGGGATTACCTTCGCCCCCTAATGGATTAAAACAACACCAAATGGTGAGGTGTGATTTTGCCAAATAGGGCAAGTCGCTGCAGTATGCTTGAAAGAAGATTTTGTGATGTGAGTTGCTAGAAGGAGTGAAAGAGTCAGAGTTGGAATGTTTTGTCTTGGGGTTGGTGTTTGTTTTACTCTGAGAGAAAGCCAAATCTGTATTCAGGTCTGAGCAGGGGAGATGAGATAGCAAACCTGAGCACTTCAGATGTAAAATTCTTCCATCAATTCTCTCAAAGACATTTAGATTACACTGAAAGACATCTATCATGACACAACAATATATTAACGCAGGAACAGATTGTAACTGTGATGTGTGTGTCATGGGGTGTTGTAGTCACAGGTTTGCTTGAGTGTCACACCAGTCTACAAGCATGTACTGAACAAGACTGATTTATATATTTATTTATTTATTTAAGAGAGAGAGGAAGCAAAATGCTTGTGTAATTCAGGTTTCCATCCTTTGTCTTGACTAAATGTCTCCTCAATTAATCCTCTTTGCATGCTTTGTGTTGGGTGGGGTACCAAGAGATAAGACAAAAAAGCTCTTAACAAAAGAGGAAAATTAATGTAGAGTTTAAAAACATGTTGCTCAAAGCTCAGTAATGATTTGATTTTGAAGTTCTGTAGGACCCTCTCTAGTGCAAAAGAATCTGGTAATAAAAGAAACCTTTCTGTCCAAAAAGCTCTCTAGTTTTGAAGAGATGGGAAGATACAGTTCCAGAAAAGCTGTGAGGAAAGTAAATTTTCCTGTGTTGTCAAGATATCATACAGAAGACCACAGGTGACTGAAGCACAAAGTCAGAGGATGCCTTTCCATGGGATATGAGTATCAGCTGGAGGGCAGAGGTCAACACTTTCATTTATTCTGCAGAGAACAGTGTGTGACACTCCGACATACAATAAATTCTGTCCGAATTGATGTGAGGAAAAACATCATGAGAGGAAGTTATAAAAATGGAAGCTTTTGATGGTTGCACCTCTTTTTTGGAATCTGAGACAACACAATTATCTGAGTTAGAAGCTGAAATTCAGAGCTGCCCTGCTTTGTTACTAGCACAAGGGCAAGCAAGTGCCAGAAAGTAGCAAAACTAGTGAGATGAAGAGCAAAAGATGGGGAAACTAGTGACCTCTCTGAAGTTTGCTTTATTCTGATGTCAAGAAGCAGTCACATGTGCTGCCTTAGGTTCCCTTACGTTATCCTCTTATTATGTGTGAAGAGATTGATGGTTTGTTACCAGTACCTATTTGATGTGGACCCCCAAATCTGTACACTCTGTATCTTTGAAGTTATTAATGGTTGTGGTAAGTAGAATTATTATAGGATCTTTGTTTTATTTCAAGTCAGATAGCTATGACAAGGTGATGGCTTTAAACCTGTCTTGTGTTTACCTTGATTATCTGGGTCAAGTTAACTTTCTTGGTACTTCTGAATGGAAGCTTTGTAAGCAAAGATTCTACTGTGCTGAGAGCATCATTGCAATTTTTATTTAGCATAAAAAAATTCTGTAGGTAACTAGGGAAATATTTTCAAAACAAAATGTTTAAAATGAAAAATTTTAATACTTATGATAAATCTAAATCATAATCATATGTATGTGTGAGTCACATAGGTTGTCTTTATAGCTTGCAAAGGTGGTTTGAATATGACATTAGGGTGTGTATAATCAGGAAAGACGGTTTCTTTTTGCACTCCAGCAAACTAAAAGCAGTTAGTGTGGCTCTGAACCTGAGCTAATAAGCTCTGTGAAGTGGTGAATTATATCACTAAAATCATAGAACTGTGTTCATCATTTATGCAATTTTTGATGGGCTCACAGAGTAATTCACAGCAAGCTCTTGTCTGCCTGCAGCATATTCACCTTATCACTGTAGCCACAAGGCAAGTATTAACCAGTCTGTTTGTATTCACATCTGCAAAGCATGCAAGTTTTGATAACATTTTTAATGTTTGGAATGTTTCTGAATTTTCAGTGGAGGAAGAAAGAGGAAAATAGCAAGACTTAAGAGTTTTATGACTTTCCAGTGATCAGTTTGACGAAGACGTTTAGTCTTCAGAGAAGCATTTTTCCTGCCTACTTTTCCTGTGACTGTTCTACCAGTATTTCCAACCTTAAGAATAGAATTTGACTGCCAAGTTGAATATGTTGCTTCTGTATAGCTTTAGTAACAAATGAAAAAGGATGAAGTTTAAAGGCAAGAGGACACACACACACACAAAGTGATAGATTCTGGTCTTTTCAGTGGGATTGTTCATTATTTGCTTGAGGTAAACTTGCTAAGTTAACTTCATTTATAGACTACTCTTAAATAGCAATTCACTCATTAAACTTTCATGTTTCTTAGATACTAAACAATAGCTGATTCTTTCTATTTGCACTTTTGTAACTGACCATGTGTGTTTGTTAAGCAAGCCTGTGTGCGAAGTACTTACACTTTTATTTTTTAACACAGTTAAGACCTACTTCTAACACACTTAACAAATCACTGATATTGCATCTTATCACACTTGGCTACATCTTTTCATACTTTGCCTCAGTGTTGAGTGGTTTAGGTACTGAAATTCCTGATCTATGTAGTGTGCTAGTATTTTTTCCCTGGACTTTACAAATGTAAGCATAAACATTATTGATCAGTTCTCGTACTTTAGTAGTTTTATTTAATATGTCTTGCTGACTAAGCTATATACTGTAAGAGAGTTAGTTTGTGTGTTTCAGGATTTAACTACATTTGTCTTAACTGATAGTCATAGAATTATAGAATAGATAAGGTTGGAAGGGACCTTAAAGATCATCTAGTTCCACCCTGCCATGGGCAGGACACCTCCCCACTAGACCAGCTTCTCAGGGCCCTGTTCAGCCTGGCCTTGAACACTGCCAGGGAATGCAGCATACTTTAAGGATTTATTAGTCATTTATTAGTCATGCTATAGACAAGCTTTAAGTATTTATTCTCTTACTGTATTGTACTTTTATCAAAACATAATTCAATACACCTTTAATAATTTATAAATTTAACTCAGACTGAAATAAAAAGAAACATACACAAGTTTCATTAGCCCACAGTTCTAGCTCACACTGTGATACATAAGTGGTGGTTTTGAATGAAGTAAATGCAATTTTGGTATAACAACTAGGATGAAATCACAATATTTTACAACTGCCAAAAAAGGTGTTTTATTACAGTGCAGTTGTTGCAAATAAAATTAAATCATGCACAGAATATTAAAGAAAATTTCTAGAGATTCTCTAAACCACAAATGTTGGTATGTAAATAGTAGAAGGTTGATGATGCCCAACAGTGTTCTCATCTGTGTCACTTATCTCTTGCTGCAGAGACGAAGAAAAGTGGCCAAAAATTAACCTAGTAGCTTTCCTTGCATATTTTTTCAAAAGGAGCTCAAAATGGATGTTGTCTGTGGCCATGTAACTCTGTGTCTTTAATTTATTTTGTTTTATAGTTTAAGATAGATTTAAAAAAATCTATTTAAGAATACAAAAGTTCTTATTTAAGAATTCTAAGTTCTCATGAAGGCAATAGGCAAGCTTGGCATCTCTGCACTGTGCTGTTTTTATTGTTCCTAATTTTAAGAGTAGCAAACATGATATGAAAACAGGATTTCAAACCTTAAATAATATTTATGCCAATAGCAAGACAATATTGTGCTAATGGCTGGAGTTCATGTAAGTAAAATTATAATAGTTCATTTAAGATCAATGTTCTGTGATGTGTGGTTTTTTGCTTTTTTCAAGTGCTTGATGAGAATATTTGTTATGTGAGGTATATAAAATTTATTAAGTTCTCCATTATTAATTTTGTGCTTTTAATTGTATTGTAATGTTCTGATAAGTATACAGTTGTCACTTTGGTTCAAAGACCCAACTAGAAGTGCTAAGCTACAGCATATTTGGGTTTATCTTAGTTTTATATGATGATAATATGCTATGATCTGCTCGTACTGGTAAACAAAATGTTCATTTTTTGCTCCTGAGAAAGTCTTGTGTCTTTACTGCAGAGGAAAACTGGCCACCTGCATTGCACAATCTACTATTATATATTCTCTTTTTTTGCAAATATGGCAGATATTTCTTTAATTGTCACTTGCATGCTTTCCAACATCTCTTCCTGTATAACCATATTCTTTAGCTACCATCGTTTGACTGAAAGTTAAAGGGACTCTGAGAAAGCAGTTTTAAGGAAGACCTTCACAGCATGGAATTCATCATCTTTCATTCATCATCTCGAAGGACGGCTATAGTAGTGAGAAACTAGGGAGGGGAGTAAGAATAATTTGGGTAGAACAAGACCTGTGAGAGGATCTAGTCCATTCTCCTGCTCATAGCAGGGCCAACTCTAAGGTCAGACTAGGCTTATTGGGGCTATCCAGCTGGGACATGAAAAACTCTGCGAATGGAGATTGTACAGCCTCACTGGAAACATGCTTCACTGCATGCATCTCCTTGGGGGGAAAGTTTCAGAGGGTTGCTGCCAACACATTTCTCCATCCTGTAGGAAACTATCCCTTCCCAGTGACATTGAAAACAGAGTCTGTGTCTAGCCATAGGTCATCCCTACAGCTTGGATACTGAACAACTGTGACATTCACTTTTAAAAGATACTCTTCAAAAGTTAACACTAAATCTTTTGTATCCTGGAATATTTTTGTTCAGAAAAATGTTACTTGCATTCATAGAATCATAGATTCATAGAATGGGTAGAGTTGGAAAGGACCATATTACCATCTAGTTTCAACCTCCCTGCTATGGGCAAGGTCGCCTCACACTAGATAGACCGTGGCCTTGAACACTGCCAGGGACAGAGCATTCACCACTTCTTTGGACAATTTGTTCCAGTGCCTCACTACCCTCACAGTAAAGAACTTCTTCCTGATATCTAACCCGAATCTCCCCATCCTAGTAGGCCCCCTTCAGATTCTGGAAGGCTGCTATGAGGTCTCCACGCAGCCTTCTCTTCTCCAGCCTGAACAGACCCAACTTTCTCAGCCTGTCTTCACACAGGAGGTGCTCAAGCCCCCTGATCAGCCCTCCTCTGGGCTTGTTCCAACAGCTCCATGTCCTTATGTTGAGACACCAGAACTGCACACAGTACTCCAAGTGGGGTCTCACGACAGGGTATATAAATATTTCTGGAGCTGCATAATGTGTCATTTATTTCAGTGCAAACCTTTTAAGATGTGCAGTGTCTGGAAGTTGGAACAGTATTTCAAGACTGGAGTAACTTAGTAGAGAATAGGAAAGAGGTGAAGACCCTCTACAAGTGTCTTTAATGATACACGTATTATCTCTGTGTTTGCTTGTAGTAGCTGCAGGATGAATATCTATATTCTCAGTGCGTGTGAGATTGTTTTAATACCGCCTTTCAAAAAGACTTGTTTGCCATTTAGTATGCAGAATGATCTAGGTAACTTGGAAACAACTCAGTGTGTAAAGCATTCTTAGTAAAGTAATAACACAAATGAAAACGAAAAACCTGTACGTCTTTTCCCTTCCAAGCAGAAGTCCACTGTTAATTAGGTAGTGATCTCTGAGTGACTTACAGCAGCGCTTCAGTTAGTGGACTTCAGTTCAGGTGATTTCCTTTCCACCTGGTTTTCTGAATGGTCCTGAGTAACTGCAGAATACCTGAAGGAAGTGCAAGTCAGGAAATGAAAAGGATTGAAGAGAAAAAAGGCTTCAAATGATTAGAGAAACCAGAATTTGAAAGTAATTGATTTGTAAGTAAGTGTTGTTTGTATGCTTATTATTATTAGTTCTTAGGTCCATTGAGGTGTTTTTTAGGGACTTGAATAATAGAAGAATCATGTATAAGCTACTTTTCTTGAATTATTTAAATTCAATCTCTGCTTCTACCCCTTTCCAGCCCCCAAGTGTATGGTGTTTTTTCTTTTGAAATAACTGGCTGTGATTCTTACCTGTTTCTACAAACTGCTTCCATTACCCTGTACAGCGGTGAATTGTTACTAGAACTCCCATAAAATGTGAGAGAATGTTTTAGCCTAAAGTCCTCATAGTTCACATAACAGTGAAGTCTGTGAATTAATCTTCTTGTGTCATATCTTATATGAACTCTGTCGTCTGTAGAGCAGTGTGTTCAACACTGGGGTGAACAAGCAAGAAGGATGCAGTGACGCTCAAATATGCTGCCTCCATTTAACTAAATACCGCTGGACATGCATGCTGAAGATCACCCTGCTCTTCCCCAGAAGAATGAACATTGAGCCCTAAAGGCTTTAAAGCTAGAAAAAAGTCTCTCATTCAGTAAGAACTCAGAGAATCCAAAATAAAGAATGAAAGGAAAGGGTTTTTTATTTGTATTATATCTAATGTGTCTGATAGGCTTTATCCATGACTTGGTCAAATAGCTCTTTATTTAGCAACCTCTTCAAGAAGTCTAAATTAATCTCCATAGTCTGATTTTACTCTACCCATTACTGTAGATCATCTTGTCATCGTCAAATGGGCTGTTGAATTCAATTCTGCTCACTTAATGTCTTTCATAATTGTAACTGTGCATCATTCTAGCTTGAATACTTCTTGTTTTTAATATCAGCTGCAATTGTAAAGAAGTTCCACAAAATGATAAACTAACTAGGTCCTGTAAACTGTAGCCTCTGTGTGCATGTACCGATTTCATCTGGGACCTGTTGTATGAAATGTCAGAGGTTTCTGTTAAATCTCTTACAACCTAAGAGTTTTTTCTGGTATGTATAAAGCTTGTGAGCATGTGAATGTTGACCTGTGTGTTCATCAAGTAATTCTGAAGGGTTTCCTAGGACATTGTAGTATGGCATGCTGAAGTACTGCTTCATTTCTAAAGCATTACATGAAAGAGCTCTAGAGAGAGGTACATTCATCCAGTCCATCTGATAAGAAAATTAGTACCAGAAATTACTAGTGTTAATTATGAGTAATTTCAGTGAGTCATTGTCATCATTGTGATGGTTCAGCCTGCTTGGAACACCATCTTGATATTTGTATGCAACTAATCCGAATATTCCCTAATTTGCATTTAGTCTTACAGTTGCTGGTGATTCTCTGCTGTACTGTGAAGTCCTGCTTCAGTAGCAGAGCTTCATCTGATCTTCCGTCAGGCTTTAAGAATTCCCTGTAATTGTAAAGTTGAGTTGTTAAAAAGCAGCAGCCATATATCATGGAAGTGTTTGTTTGAAGTTGTCTGAATAACATGGTGTGCTTTCATATTCCTTCACTTAATCAAAACATTCCTTGCTAAAAATATAGGAACTGATTTATTAATGTCTGTCTTCAAATTAAGAATCCATAATACCATAACGACTGTCTCAGAAACACCTAGCTGTGTTTATACTTTGCTTTCTCTAGGACCTTGCTGTTCTGTATTGGACTACAGACAGGAGTCACAGTACTGGAGTCCAAACGGATCAGTCTAATTGCTGGATTTGTCCCTAAGACTATGCTTTTTGGAACTTTTGTATATATGAACGTAGATCATATTAGTCTAAACCTTCACATCACAAGAATTTGCAAGGTGAAAGCAGCATAATCAAGGACCATGTTGTATCTGTATTAACTAGTATTCCATGGCTTATATTTATTATGCCATATATGCAAAGAGTATTTGTGCAGTGTTGTTTTCCCCTGCAGATGACTAATTTAATACAAGAAGGATTTTTCACTGGATTTGTTTTGTAACTTGTTTTGGTTTTTTTTCTTTTCCATAGAAGCGTCTGTTGGAGAGTCTTGCAAAACTGACTGAAAACAGTGTGTGGCACATGGAGAGACATTGAGTTTAGAAAGGGCATCTTCTAATCAGAAGGAAAATTTAATTTTAAAAGAGTTTTTCATGAGATTTTAACCTTAGGCATATAAAGAAATGGAAGACAAAATATGGGTGATTATGTTTGAGTGATCAGATATTCTCTAAAAGCACAAGTAACACTGTTGGTGTAGAAATAGGAGATGATATGGCAAATCAAGCTTTTAATTTGTTCACCAGGTTTTTGCATGACTCAGTGCTAGTTTAAGCTCAGTACAATGATCAACCAAACGTGTGCCTGCATCAATCTTTAAAGATGGAAGTGATAAGGATAAACCACATGATATTTTATTAAGCTCACTGCTACTGCAGTAAGCCCACGGCTGCTTGTCAGCAATCAAAGACTGATATTTCTTGCTTTGGGAAATGTAACTTATTGCCCCATTCTGGCAAAGGAAAATATGGACTTGGGTGGGAGAATGTAATTTTTGGGAGAAGTTAATTTAAAATCAGTATTTAACAGGAATTTGACTTCCTATCCTAAAGTAGTAATGATAAAACAATAACTGATATGGGATGCATTGGAAACAAAATTACTGGTATAAATATCCTTTCAAGACTTGATTTTGGAGGATTATTTTATCTGGGCAGTTTTAAATAACATATAAAGGAAATCACTATGCATGTGGAGATGCATGTTTACATGTTTAACAGATCTCCCAAAGATACCATATCCTTGTGAAATTAGAAACTTACAACAGTATCTACTTTAAAATAACTGCAGAATAGTCACTTGGACTAAAATGACTGTTTTATCATTTTGTTCACTAATTGCTTCACTTAAGAAATAAATATTGGGACTTAGAGCATTATATATGACATTCAGAACCCCACAATCCCAATTTGTCTGTCTGTTTCCTGTCTCAGTGGACTTCAGACAAAATTTCTCTGGTTTTGTGCTGTGCTAATGGAAGAATTGAAATTGAATCTACCATAATTTATCTGCCAAACAAAATGAGTTTTCTTTCAGTACAGCACAGTATTATTACGTTTCATGTAATGCTTGAGAGGAACAGGCTGACCTTACTTGTTTCTGAGTAAGAATGGCTAAACCAGACTTGTATAGAATGCTTTTCAAAAAGGAGCTTAGGCAAACCCCTGCTTTTTTCCTGCCTTTTTCTTGATTTTACTACTTTGTTTACAACATGTCTGTAGTTCCATTTGGTTCTCAATTCCTTATTGGTCCTTCTAAATATCTGTCTAAATACAACAGAGCCAGATGAATATAGTTACATGAGTAAATTTTCTGAAGGCCCTGAATAAATCAAAGCTTCACTTTGCTAGCCAGCATACTCAGTGGAAACAGGTTTAAACCACTTTGATCACTCGTGGATTATGCTGAAACGGAATTAACTTAACAGGTTTTATGTTAAAAATCGTGAAACCTATTAGTGAAACATCATCTTTTTGTTCTCCCTACTTTTCTTGACATCAGAATGTTGCTATAATAGAAGTTGTTGCCAGTAAAGTATTGTTAGTAGCAATGCACCATCTAATTGTCACTTGAATAATTACAACAATCAGACAAAACCAAAATTGATCACTCTAGCAGTCTGCATTCAGGAGAATGCACTTCCTTGGGTGACTGTGCATGGGAACAGTTGGAGATTGATGTGGGTGGTTTGTCACTTAATTTTTGGATTGCCTTTTCAAATTGTGTATGAATAATATTTATTGTAACTATATAGATTTTAAAGTATTTGGAAAATGTTTTGATGCAAACTGGTTGCTTGAACTTGGCAGGTAGTAGTGAAACGCAGTCATGCAATAGGAACATTATCTATTTTAAAGACCATGACATTGAGGAATTTTATTTTAACGTTTTTAAATTACAGCGACTTTAAGGCATAAAGTAAAAGAGAGGATCAACTTCAACAGTTAAATTTACTTTTTCTGCAGCCAAGGTAATTTATTTTCTCAACTTGATGACATTTTAATTTTCCGAATATAGTCATGGTTCCTTGGACATGAATATAGTCATGGTCCCTTGGTTAAAATTAATTCTAACAGAAGATAGCAGAACTGAATTGCAGTTGCATAGCAGCTGTGGGTTAGTACAAAGTTACAGTGTCTTCTCTTTACTGTTCCTCTAAAAGTTATAAGGAAACTGCAAAACTATATATGGGAATATAGTCAGAATACTGACAAGGGTTCCTGTATCCACTATATCCATTTTTTGTATGTGAATTTCATGAGGTTTAAAGAAAATATCTCACTTTTAAAGGAAACACCTATACTAGTATGCTGGTATGCAGCTACCAGGAATGGCTTAGGAATTTTTTTTGGCTCCCAGGTTATATTGTTACAAATAATAACCTCCTTTTTTGCACTTTTGAAGAAAAATGCCATCTTTTGTTGCAAGCTGCTACTCTACCTTTTTTCTGAAATACAGTACATGTTTTTAGGCTGCTGCTGCTGTTCTTATCCTCTAGAAAAGTTTCATTTAATGTTGTTTACATCCAAAAATAATGTGATTATGAGGAAATATTCTGGTTTTCTGTGATTATGGGGAAAGAAAATCTTTAATTGAAAGACCTCAGTCAAATAAGTAGAAGAATTTAAACACAGAAACATAATAAAGACTTGCTACACAAAGACTGTCCCTGTTGTCAAATTTGAAGCCAGGTGGGTGGAGTGGCAGTTGTTGTTGACATTCAGCAGTTCAGTAAGATCAATTTATGATTTTGTTATCATGACTTCAGGTTACTTTGGTGACCTTTTATGGATCAGCCTCAATTAAGCTGGTTGCTAAGGATGTTGAAAGATGTTGAAAAGTGGAGTATCTCCTATGTTGATATGAGAAATTGTATGGCAGACATGTTAGATCATTGCTTTGTGATTTTTGGAAGTTGATCTCTGAAGGCTGAGGAGGTCAGGGACTGTCTGAGCAGTAGTCTGTGCCGTATAGTGGTGACTCTGACAAGATGACATACTTTAAGCAGAATTGTCTCGTTAAAGGAGAAATAAAAAGGTAGTTCATTCTCCATGAGCGAACTTAACCTTCAAATTGTCTTTCTCTACTGGTCCTGAAAATTGCTTTTGTGTATTTGATCTGAAAAGCAGATCTTTTCAGGAGTCCCATATTGCTTTGGACAGAATATATGAGGATAGCGAGTTTTATACTTGTATTTGCAATCTGCTTTATACCCTCACTAATACATATTGGCATTTAATCTAAGTCTGTCCCTCTTTCTGTGCCATGTGACCTGATTTGCCACAAGTAGACAGAAGGATCAGGACTCCAGCAGCAAAGCCTCAAACTAATGTCTATGAGCATCCCAGTTCCTTTCACACTTAATCCCTTTAGACTTAGTAACTTTCCAGATAACCTGTAAAATTTCACTTGCCATTCCTCTTGTGGTTATGACAGTTATCTGTATGGGGTATAAGTAGATTATTGAAAGGATTGAATATCAGTAGATGCTATGCCTTTTGGTTTTAAGATTGATACTATTTATCTGAAAATATTTTTAACTTTATAAAATTAGGAATATATGAAAAAAATGAATCTGCATTCTAAGATGCACGGGCTGTGTGTCTCAAGAGCCTTTAAAGAAGTGAAATACTATATTTAGATTCTGTGGTACTCAGGTAAATAAAATTGGAAGATGCAAACTTCATGACAATGCAGTAAATTAATTATTTAAGTGTTGATTTTTATTTTTTTTTTAATCCTTGTTGCATTTTATTTTACTTTTTTTCCTCAGCAGTTTGGTTTTGGTGGTTTTGGGGTTTCTTTTTTTTTTTTTTTTGTGACAATCAATGCAGTATTATTCAGTTTTTCAAGCAAGCTGGGAAAGTGAGCACCTTTTAAATGCCTCATGGTACAAAAGTCCTTCAGCCATCTGGTGGTGGGGTGTAAAGGAGAGGGTCAAGGCTCCTCCCACCTGAGATAAGGCATAGGTTAAATGAGAAATTCCAGTTAGATGTAAGATTCTCTTTTTTTTTTTTTTTTTTTTTTAATGGGAAGAGTGTTTAAACACTGGAAAAGGAGCCCAGACAAGGAAGAAACTCCATTCTTCTAGATTTTCAAGCCTAACTGGGCAAGGCCCTGAGTAACCTATTTGAGTTGAACTGCATTAAGCAGGAGGTTGGGGTAGGTGATCATTAAGACAGAAAGAAAAGGATTAACTCACCACAAGTTTTCTTTTGGTCAGTGCATTAGTTATAACATTGGCAGTATGCATAGATAACATGTGGATGTTGTGTGTGTGCTAAATAATAATTTCCTTCTAAATATTTGTACTAGATTCAGAATGATTCTCTAAATTTAGAGGACAGCATGAAAATGGGAAGTGAGATTGCAGAGTAATCTGTGTATCTGTTATACTGATATCAAGCCCCTGGAGACAGTGCTTTACCTAAACTCACATAGTTGGTGACTAGGACCTGAAATACTACTAAGGAAAAATGTTTATAGCAATTCAGGATTCTAAGGGCAGATAACCATGAAAAATTGTGTATCCTTCCTCAATATTTTGAAATGCAGTTTTGAGAATAGCATGAGAACCAGCATATAACTTCTCATTTGGGCTAAATTGAAATAACATCTGTTTATCCCAGTTGAGGATCTGATCCTGTATGGCCTAGCATGGTCTGACGAACAGCAGGCACCGGAGCAGAAAATTAATGTCATTGTGTCATTCTCAGCCAGTGATGGAGAAAGAGCAAATGATCAACACAGGCTCTTGAATTTCCAAGTTTCTTTCATGAGAGTGCATTACAGAGCATTAGATAACCACATGGGCTTTTTACACATCCCTTTCTGGAGGGAAAGCATTTAGATGGTAGATCAAAATATGACTTTCGCTTACCCTTTAGTGGGAGTGAGATAAGGCTTATATATTGAAAGAATGCTTTTAACCACAGTACAGCACAAAAACTTCTTGAAATGTCTGAGGAATAAATCATTTTTATATGTTTCCATTTTCTGGATATCTGCAATAGCCTCTCCACTACCAGTTTCTGTAATGTAAATAAAATTAGGTCTGTACAGCCCATTGTTGGACTTAAATATTTTGTGGAGTAGCA
Organism: Coracopsis vasa; assembly: GCA_026283785.1. Lineage (NCBI taxonomy): Eukaryota > Metazoa > Chordata > Aves > Psittaciformes > Psittacidae > Coracopsis > Coracopsis vasa. Next base: position 22,884 of record JANHGB010030367.1, read on the forward strand.
GTTATAAGGCTGCTGTTGCTGTTGTTTACACCCAGGTTTATCTGCCCAAAATAACTATCAGTTCATGTGTGAATAGGAAATACAGAAAACACCAGTTTGTTGCTGATGTTCAGGGTTAGTTCTTTGAAGACCTAAGGGTTACTCACAAGCAAGATAGGTGGGCTCCACTGTATAAGTCTATAGTTAAAGCAGCTGTGACTGAGTTGGTAACATAGGAACATGAGGAGAGTTTAAAGCTTATCTTTAAAAATCCACAAGTGACCTTGAAGGTTTAGAAGCCAGAGGAGGTTGCACTTAAGTATCAGCAGCAGTTAAACAAAAAATAATTTTTCTATGCATTAAATTTTTCACTCAGATTTGGAATCCCTTTATGTAGGGTGATATGCTTCAAAGTTTTTGTAGTGGAAAGATAATTGGAATGGAAGAACTACTTCAAGAGTAATTTAATTCCTTTATCCTGTTGTATGAATGTTGTTGAGTCAGCAGCTTGATATCAGATTTGGGGGGCTATTTTTGCTAAAAAGGAGCAACTGCATTTTTAGCATGAATTCTATAGTTATGATAACTTTTGTCATTTGGCATAGATTTATTCATATAAAATAGTGAGTGCAGATAGGCAGGCCTGTGCAAATGTTGACAAAGTGGAGATCTTTCAATTTATTTTTCTATTTTCTTTTATGTTTATGTTGGCATTTCACTCAACTGTAAATAGAAAATCTTTCTTTTTCAAAGTAGTTTTCTAACTTAGATTAACTGTCCATGAAATTTATAAATTAGAGTTCTGTGAATAACTTTTTCTTTTCTGTATTCCACATACTTCTTACATATTGCACTTTTTGGTCATTTAAATTGAAAGATGACTGTAGGGACCAATATAAATAAGATGGAAACAATTATTCATTATCTTGCATTAGTTCTACTGCACATTGCTTTTCTTCTCTACTTTCGTCTCTGTACTTTCTTTAAATATTACAGGTAGGAAGGAACATGCTAAGACGGGAGTAGGATATTCGTGTTTCTTAAAGAAAAAAGCCCATATACTGAGTTAATCTTTTCTGTTTCTGAAACTTTTTCTTGCCTGTATTTCTTTTAGCTTTTCACAAACATACAATTATTTTTAGATGTCCTTACTAATTAAGAAAGACAGTTCCTGGGGTAAGTAGCAGGTTAAGACTTCTATTTCTCTACTTTTCACTAATTTAAATATGAAAATATGAACTGTGTGTGACAAGAGAACTGTCTGTGTCTAAGAGACTGTCCCATGCAGACGTTACTGCTTCAGAGACTCAGAAGTATTATACCTAGACTAATTTTATTTTACTTTAATTTTACTTATACTGGAAAGTAGCTTGTGGAAAGAGCATAACAATTGAAGGAAGTATTCTGTAAATAGCTGTGGTGATAGTAAAGGAGCTTATCTGGGGAGAACATAAAAATAAAGTCAGCATTGTATATCTTCTAAAACTAATTTCTGACTAACTCCTTATTTTGCTAGGGTTCCCCTTGTGTTGTGAATTAATGACGTCTGGATTAGTAAATACTAGTATAAGTACATACTGTCAACTTGTTTTTTGTAATAAGTTTAAAAGGATCTAGGCAACCTTGTTAAAATACTATAATGAAACGAAGCATAGCTTTTAATCAGTTTAAATGCATAAAACATTATACTCTAAGTTCTTTGTAATGCTAATTGGCTACAATGAGAGGCAGTGCTACGATGAACCTGGATTTTCAAAGTGAGAAGCATCTTGTTGCTCTGAATTGGTGGGTGAGAAGTCAAACCTTTTAGTTGTAGATTTAGTTTTCAAGGTTATGATTCAAGAAATCATTATCTGTAACAAGAAGAATGGAATTTACATAGCTTTTGGATTAGATAGGCCATTAAATAACAGAAGTATATTAAAGGAAAATGCTTTAAATGTACAATGAGACTGAAATTCTTAAGATGCTTATTTGCTTATTACTGAAGCTCTTGTTCCTTTCTAGAGAGAAATACATTGTGATAACTTAAATCTTTTCCACCTTTTGCTGTTTGTGATTTAGCATTGTAGGTCATTTTAATTCTTACATAATTTTTGTACTTGTATCTGCTTAGAAGCCAAATGGGATGAAAGTATGATTCATTAGTGCTTTCAAGTATGAGAATCAAAAGCTGCTCAGAATTTAAATCTGAGTGCTCTAAATACTAAACATAATTAATCTCATATGAATGCCAGAAACTAGGAAGCTTGAATGTGTCAATTATACATAAAACATCTTTCATTGCACTCAGTATATGTCAGGTGACCCAGATGTTGCTGGCATTCTGAGCAATCTCAGGACATAAAAACCAGAAAATTCCAGAGGAAAGGGGCACTTGAGTGCTAAGAGAAGAGAGGTTGGGTTTTTGGTTTTTTTTTTTTGGTTGATTTTATATTTTGTTTGTTTGGTTGTGGTTTTGTTTCTGTTTGGGTTTTTTTGGGAGGGGATGTTGTTGGTTTTTGATTTTTGTTTTGGTGGTAGTGGTTTTTTGTACACATCTTCCGTAGAAGTACAAATAACCTGTTTTCTGGAGTCTCAGAGTGACACGTAATATACAATGCCCTGGTCTAATAGCAGTTGTCCTCACTGCAGCTTATAAATTACCAATAGGATTGAATGACTTTCTGCTCCACTGCCTTATCCAAATACTTCAGTATATCATTTTCAGTTGCTGCTACAGTGAGCATTTCTTCATTGCATTGTTTTAGGTTTCTACGGCTCAGTTGTGCTTTTGCATGCAATTTATGTAATTCTCTTGATTTCCAAGCTGCAGGAATATACTTTGTTCTGGAGGCATTGCAGCAAATTAGTTTTCTTAACCTAGGTGTAGTTTTCCATGATCTCTTAAGGGTTGAAAGAAAGCACTAGAGAAGGAGTCTGTTGTGTTTAGAAATGGAGATTTACTGAAAATGATAGGTTGGCTGTTGATTTGAGGAGATGGACCTTGAACAGGGCAGCACTGTGGGTCTGAGGAGATAGAAGAGGCTGCAGAAACAGATAAGGAGGGCATGAGTGTTTGAAATGAGAAGGTCTGGGCTAAGCCTGTGTGGGAGGTTTTAACAATGAGCTTGAAGACTCTGGAGCCTTCAGGTCCACTGTGCTCTCAGAAATACATGCTGTTGCTTTGAGCATGAGAAAAAAAAAAAAAAAAAGTTATTTTGTTAATATCTTTCGGGCAGTAGAATTCAATTTTGTCTCTACTGCTGAGCAGCATTATGCCTGCCCTGGAGAAAATGTTGCAAGTTCTGATCATTTTTGTTTCAGAACGAACAAAGGTTATTTAATTAGGTTTTTTTAAATACCGAGAAATAACAGCTGTGTGTTTTACAACCCTCTTGAGTAAAATGAACATCTGTGGAAGTAAATGTGCAAGCAGCGATCTACTTTTAGTATATTCAGAATCACAAGGTGAGAAATCTCATGGGGTCAAGGACTATATTCTAATTCTAGAACATACAATTCACACTTCAGATATCTAGTTTAATTTTTATCTTTCCATGCTGCAGAAGTTTGCAGGAGACTGTAAATGTTAGACGGAACTGCTAATGAATGAGACATGATGATGCTGAGAGTATGGAATTTAATCCTCAATCCCTCAATCACACACCCTACACCCCCCCAAACCTAAAACGTTGTGTATTTCGTCTCCAAAATTGTTTTACATTGATCACTTAGTCATGTAATATCTTTTCCTTAGAAGCTGTATGTGTATAAATCAAATAGATATAACTGCAGTTTTAAACTACATTTATAAATGTAGTTTATGTAAGTGTATGTCTCATACTGTTGCTAGAGGAAACTTGGAAAAATATCGCAGAGTATTGTTATTGTACAGAAAAGCATTTCATTATGTGAAGCAAGAATTCCAGGGAATAAAACTCCATTAGGCTGTCACGTTGACCACCACCTTGCCAACTTAGTAAAAGTAAAGCTTCCCCACAAGCTTGCTGATGTGACCAGGAAAGGCCCAGAAACATGGTAGAAAAATGCATTCCAGATTTCTGCATCTGCCTACTGCTCTTGCCAAGCTATGCCATGTGAAGGCTGGAAATTGGCTTCAAGAGTTGAACATTTTTTGTTGGGTTTTTCTTGTAGAAAGAGAAATTACATCATTGCATAAATAGTCAATATCAACATAGTCTTTAAAATTATACAGGTTCTAGAGTACAGTTTAATTTTAAATTCTAGTGATATTTTGGGGGAAAGCTTTTTTTCTTGGGGATGATGCAGAGCCTAAGGAAAGAGAAATCCAACGCTGAAGCTGGAGTTGAGTTGAAGCTGAAGCTTAAGTACTTCTAAATTTAAGAACGCTCAGTATCTTCGAAGTGGTATTAAATATAATTTTAGAGGGGTTAAAAAGCAGCCAGCAAATGGTGCATGCAAAGGGTCCTTTTTCTGACACAGAAATTTTAAAGCTTTATGTTAAATTTCTCTCAAGGAGGTGGATAATGACAAAATTGCTCTTTATTTCCTATCCTTACTTATTTTCCTTAATTGCCGATTACTAGCTATGGCTAATGACATGCTTCTTAGCAAGATGAAACTTCTGCATGATCCAGTGTAGCCGCTATCACATGCAACAAACGTGTTTTAATCCTAGGTTTGTTTAGGTTTAGGTACACTGGAGATGTCTGGTTCCATTTGTCATTTTGTTTTTCAGAATAACACCTAAGCAGAATGCTCAGAGAGCATGATAGAAAAATTTATGTCCTGTCACGACTACCTCCAGCCTCATATCACAAAATCTGCAACCCTTATTCACATAGTAATTCTTAGTACTGTTTCTTTTGCTAATGCAGACAGACAGTTCTAAGGAAATACTTCTCTTACAGTTATTTGCCCCAACTTTTTTTCTCATGTTCTCATGTATGTCATACTAGTTCAAAGTTAAGAATAAAAGTTCTGAATTTTAAGAACTCTATTTGTTAACAATAAAAGTGTTGTTAAAATAGCTGGCAGAATCAATGCATCATATGTCTTCTGTGGTACTTAATTCATTTAGTACAATAAAATGAAGAAAATAGATCTTAATAGATCACTGACTTTGTGGAGTGTAATTCTGCATTTTCAGTTCATATACATAGGCTGCCATGCATTTGCTTTCCACAGTCATTCTTCACATACCCTTTACAAGCAGTCCACAAATCCACATGCATTTTCAAGAACTGTTGAAAATGGTTGTTACGATATCGTGCCACTCGGAGGGGTAGAATTGTTCTGAAAGCAGTTGCTATTGTTTAACAAAAAGTAAATAAAATGTAGCTGAACCATTTCTGCCATGGAACTGCACAGAAAAGAAGGCCTGCTCGGCAGTAACCCTCTAAGGCATTCCAGCAAGTTTCCTCATCCTGGCATTTTGGCTAGTAGCCAGTAGCCGTTGCCAGATATTTGATTTCTTTTTACTTAAAATTTTCAGGGAAATATTACAGACTCTGAAAAGCCTGAAAGAGAAGCACCAATTAGCAACTGTTTTCTAAGTTGTCTAACAGCATGCAATAGTGGTGTTTCTTAACCTTCAGTTTTGTTATTGCATTCTGATCAGAGCACTTCATCTTATTGTAACATTTTTGTCTAAATACAAGTTAAGTTCTTGCTTAAAAAGCAAATGTAAAATAAATAAATGAACAAACAAAAATCCTCAAACCAAAACAAACAAAACCAAACACAAAACATCCAACAAAACCCAAACAAACCACTTAAAAGTAGTATGCTTTTATTTGACTGTTATATTTTGCTGCTGTTCTGATATTGTCTGGAGTCCTAAAACTCCTATTCTTTGGAAATGGCGCATGAGTTTTAGAATTGCAGCTACCTTGAATAAGCTTTGTTGCCTGCTTTTGCTCTACTCTGCTGAATTAAAAGGAAGCGTTAAAGGTCTATATACAGCATTTTTTACTATATACTAATGGTATTTTCTGCTACTGAAGGTTTATCAGTGCACATATGGCTCCCTGTGCTGCCTTTTAAGATTGGTTGCAATAACTGTAAGTCAGGAGCTGAGTGAATACTTACTTTCTTTTTTTTCCTTGAACTGTGCCCTTATGAAGCTCCTTACAGTAAATAATACAATAAAGCAAGAAAATATCCATAATCCTCCTCCCATCACCTAAAAAAGAGGAAAAGGTAGGATTGTTCTGCATCTTCACAATGAGAAAAACCCCATCATACTATCAGTGCTATCTTGATGTAAATTAGTATGCAGATAAGGCACTGTTTTCTTGCACTATTTTCTGACTAATCCTTATCAAGGTTCATCTCCATCAAAATGTGGTCTAGGCATGGCTGAATTTTGCAGCAAACAATCTTGTACAAATCGTACGTACAAAGTACCTTTAATAGTTTTCGATGGGGTACATGAGTTTTTAAAGAGTTCAAGCAACAAGTGAGCAGAGAAAGTAATTTGTAGATTACTGAATCAAATAGAATAAAAATAATCAGCCCTATAGAAAATAAAGTGAGTACTGAAAATGCGTGAGTGATGGAGGAATAGAAATGCTGCAAAAGGAACATCCTGAAATTACTTTCTTAAATTGAAGTGATACCTGTGGAAATTATTTTTAACAGATCTTGTCCTAAAATGTTAGGTGGGTTGATGATGTTTTGTGTGGGGTTCTTTTTGTCTTTTTTTTTTTTTTTCCTGTTTTTTTAATATTAATAGATTAGGCAGGTTTCCGTCCCTATTTTTGTAGTGCAGAGTTTGTTTTGTTCTGCTTTACTCTGATCCTAATTAGTATCTCTAAGATCCATCCTTATTCAGCCTTTACAATTCTAAGTTAATTGGGCTAGATTCTGCATTTAGTTTTACTCGGCTGGATAGCAATGAGGTGTGACTTTTCAATCACTCCATTGTCTTCATGCAAATTAATACTGTTGCACTGATGCTAGTAATTTTATCATTTGAGTGATTTTAGACTTACATTTTGTACAAAGTGAGCCTCTACCTCTTTGTGATCTCTTTCTTTTGACATACTTTTGTGTTTTCTTCATGCCAATTAAGACCTGTATATTCCATCTAGCAAAAATGCTTTTTTTTTTCTCTAAATTCTTCTTTGAGCCTACTGCCATCAGGAAGTAAATCTCAGGGCTGAAGATCCAAATGCAGTTTCGTGGGGCTGTTCCAGTGTAAGTGTGAGTTTTCTCTGAATTTACAGCAACAATCCTTCTCTTTGTGTCTCGTTATCTGAACCGTGCTGGGTAGTAGAGAAAGCTCTCAAGGCTAGCTCCTCTATATTTTCTATATAATTAAATATTTTGCATTTATTAGTCTGTGTAAGTACAGTTCAGAAATTTCTTTGGGTTTATGCTTGACTTGTGCAGGGAACAGAAAGGGATGCATCCTTTTTTGTCTGATATTTGATAACTCTGTTCTAAAAATATCCTTGTTAGTTTGAGCTAGATAGATAGGTAGATGCTAGGAATAATATAATATTATTACGAAAAGAATGAAACTACAGTCAGATCACCTCCCGGAGAGTGCAGGTCATTATTGAATAGAAAGATTGAATCCAAATTTTAGATTTTTTTTTTTTTTTCTACTAAGTAAAGAACTCAGGCTGTTGTTTTGCTAGTCACTGGCAACTGGTGCTTCTCTTACGACTGGTTAGAAGTCTTTAATATGTAGGTGTAATTCCTCGCTTTTAATAAATCTATATTTTGATAAAAATACAGTCTGTGTTTATATGATAGAAAGCCAGTAACATAGCAGCAACAGAATATAAACGGACTAAAGCTTCAGCCTTCTTCCCTGTCAGCCTCAATATGCTTTAAATATGAGCTATGTCAGTGTACACTAAGAGATGGAACTTTTAAGATCCATGAGGATTATTCCTCTCACCCTAGGGGTTCCGCACCCTTGCGTCAGTGCTTCCTTGTGTCTGTTTTTACACAAATGTATGAGGCAAGTGTGATGGGTGATGGTGTGACTGGGTGAGACAGCTTACAAAAAGTGGTGTGTGTGTGTTGCACTGCACAGAACAGCAGCAGTTCCCGTGGAAGCAAGTGTGCAGGTCCTTGAGGCAGGAGGGCTATGCTAGGGCTGCTATCACTGGTGGAGATCATTTGCCATATTGCATTTTGTGTGTGTGCATTGCTGCACATTGCCCAGATGCGTTGTGTCAAGTGTTTAATGATTTTTCACAGTGTTGTCCATAGATTCTGCTCCAACATAAGGCCTTTGGACTAGAGAGGCCATCAGGTGGCTGCTCTTCCAGCTAGCTGTGCCAGATAATCTTTCTGCACATTAATCAAGATGGTCTCAAATTGAGTAGGTCATTTTGTTCCTGTATTTCCTACAGTGAGGCAGTTGTGAACATACTGCTTCAAACTACCTATGGCTCTTTCATATACATTTATACTTCTGCTTTTAAGTTTCATTTTGCTTAGCTTAGCTTGTTTGCCCTTCACACAGCTGGTGTATATATAGAGGGTAAAAACATATTTTCATGGCCTTCATTTTGCCAGATTTAAGAAGGTAAGCCCACCTTGACTTGTGTTGTTAAATAGCCTCTAGGTATTTCTCCCTCCCTAATTTTGTGTTCTCCTCATCTCCTGTGCACTTAAAAAAAGATTAACTTCAGGTAAACAGGCAGGACAAAAGGTCGTACTGAAGATAAAACTTCATGTGTTGCTCCTCAGGATGTAAGCAGCCCCCTAGCTCTACGTGAAATGGTAAAATTTGCAAAATGGACTTTGCAAAAAGTAGAAAAGTTCATTATTAAAAAATATTTTAAAAATGGGTCATAGGTAAACAGTTTGTGAAACTGGGACATTACAATGTAAAATCACACAGTTGGCATGTCTTGCCGTATGTGTGTAAAGTAACATTAACTTTACGGCATTTGAAATACGATTTAATATTTTTTATTATTAAAAAGAGTGCCATATTTAACTGTTATGCAAAATGCAGAAACAGCTGTAACTGTTCTGCTCAGCTTTTACTTTCTCTATTTTTACTATTTTTACAATTATATTGTTTGATCATATAGACTGATTATTTTAGATTTGATTTTGTGGTTGGTTTTTGTTGTGTTTTTTGTTGTGTTTTTTTTTTTTTTTAATTCAGTGGTAAATCTAGATTAATTTTTCTCTGAACTGTTTTGTTTAATCTAAAGTCACTGTTGATCCTAGGCATTAGGCCCATCTGGTCATGCAGAAGTATTTTCCTGCTCTCCCCTACACTGATCCTCTGCCCGTCCACTTATGAATAATGGATTTAAGGAATTCAGGGTGAGAGCAATTTGTCTGTGATACAAGAGGCACTTTCTGATTGGATGTTTGAAGTTTCTGTAAAATATGTTAGATTAGCCTCTATTGACTTAGAAAGTTAACTTATTTCACTCTTATGATACTTGTGTGTTTTCACACAGTCTGTCATCACCTGAGAACAGAGCACTCTAGCACTAATGAGACATTTCTAGGCTGGCTAGTTATCTGTTTGTGAAACTTAGAATCAGGAAATAACAGTCAAAGTAAGGGTTTTGCAGTACACTATAATAATCTATACTTTTATCAGACACTCGAAATGTACCAAGACAAGATAGTTGTCATAAAATTAATTTTCTTCACTCTGTAGGTACTTGCCTGTCACTGAAAGCAGTTCAGAGAGCAAGTGCTCACAAGCTCAGTAAAGCAGCTTTTTCTTGGCTTTGCCAGAAGGAATGCTACTGCTGCTCTGCAGATCTGGCTCCAGTGCTGTGATAAACCTTGATGCTCCTTATGCGTGTCCTGGATTGAAATTTAGCTTACTGCTAGACATGTTTTGAACTGCTGCACTCTTGTTTTGGTGTATATTGTGCTACATATAATTGATGTGTGTGCATATAAGGGTAAATATTTTTAGAAAATGCAGTGAATCTTCATGAAACAAACAACTTGGAAGATAGGAAATACCATTTATGTGACAGATGATCTTACAAATGTTCAGTGCTGTTAGGCTGAATATTTTTATGAGCATTTGGTGCAGTCTCTGAAAGTGAGAGGTTTGATCATATACCTAGTCTTTCTCCAGTGTTGAGGTATAAATCACGTCATAACCCAGAATATATTTAGCAATAATTTTTTGAGGTAGGAGAGTGGAGCCTTCAAAACTTTTAACAGGTTGCTTGATATCTGATCTGGTATTGTAAAGACAGTATCCTGTTTTCCCATGGGTTGTGTATGTTAGTAGTGACACATTGTGCTCTGATGCAGACACAGATCATGCAGTTCATTATGACTGTTGCCCACTTTTAGAAATTGCAAAGTGTGTTGTACATGAAGCAGGACTAGGAAAGCATATCTGTCAAAGCTACTGAGCAGTGCACTACTAGAAAAATGGGTACTTTTTCTTCTTTTCTTCTGCAGCCCCATTACTGAAGGTGGGCAGCTGGCCTCACCTAACTGTTTGGTTATTTCTGCTTCTGTACTCCATTGTCCTTGAATTGAAGAAACTCAGAAATGTGAGTAAATTAATTATTTGTCAGAGTTAATTTGAAAACTGGGAGACTTCTAATTGACTGTTGAAACCAGCAAAATCTTTATTGCTTTTATTGTCCTCTGTGCTCTGCTTCTAGTCTGTCTAGTGAGGAAAGCAGCTCCCCACGCATTAGGAAGATCAGTTAATGTCTGTGGCTCAGTCTCTGTGCTACTTTACTGGTGGTAAGCATTACAGAAAAGCTCAGGAGGGAGTGTCTAATTTAGCATGGCAGTTTTTCAGTGTTGTGCAGTGAATAAAATCTAGAATCACACTCTAAAGGAGAAAACACATTAAGTTCATTACTAACCTGATTTTATCCAACCTGTGAAATTTTTGAGGAAGAGATTCTATGGGAAAAATATTATGCAGTCACACATTATATTATGGAAAACATACCCCAAGAGGCTAAAATAAGGCTGTACAGGCATTTTTGTGACAGTGCTACTTGGGTTGACATTTTAGCCTCATTTATACTTTTCTGAGTCATGTATGCACTTAGGATCAACTTCACTGTTTTAATAGTCACTGCTAAATACATATAGAAAACTCATCAATGTCTTTCTGTACTTAAAGTGCAAAATAAGTGAATTATTCATTTTGGTTCGTTTTCACTGTTTAAATACAATTTTCTTTTACTTAGTATTTTGGAATTACAGGATTACATGATAAGAGTATACTAGATTTAACACCTATGAAAATTCTCAAAAAGATTTTTTTGTTTAAATTCTGTAGTAGGCTACAATAAAAAATTGTCAATTTAGTTCAAGAATTTTTATGCTAGTTTCAAATCGTTGGTGTTTGACTTCAAAATTAATGCTGAAACACAGTTGCTCAAGCAGTTTTTATTTAATTAGGCTTTATAGGTGGCCTTTTTTGTGTGTCTGTTAGGAGCAGTGGATTGGTACTAAAAGCATAGTCACAAACAAGGCTGGGATGGATTACTCTTAAAGCAACCTAAAATAATCTCTCTGCCTGAATATGGATCTTCTATAGAATCTGGATCCTGTTTTACGGAATTCCTGCCTGGCCAATTATTCCTTATCCTAAATTGGTTACAGATGAGTAATCCAATTAAATACATTTACTTTAAAATTTACTTCTTGGATTTTTATTTGGGTTAAATGAAAACCTGGTCCACAACAGTATCTGTGGCAAAAATTCAAACATATTACATGGCTAATTATTTTTTACTTATTATAGAACTGTTTAACTTATATTGTTGATTGTCACTAAAATTATTGTTTTAATGACTTTTGCTAAAATACAGTTTCATATTGCATTACATTCATATTTCCTTCTAAATAGTGTCTTAAAATGTTCTCATCTGGCTTGTTTTCTTAGTTGTGTTTTTATTTTTTTCGTGGGTTTTTATTTTGTTTGTTTGGTTGGTTTTTTTAAATTTTCTTGCTCTTCAGCAACTGAGTTGGCTTGATCTGAATAACTGTGGTTACTCTTAACCCTAACCCTTGCTGTTCTTTAGAGGAGTACCAAACCCTTCTTTGAAGAAGGATGTGTATTCTAACTTTTATATAGCAAAATATTCAGCCTAAGAAACAGAATTAAACACAGACTACTTCAGGTGCACCAATGTTGCAAACAGTGTGAATGTTTAGGTGCCTTCAAACTTCAAACAAAACAAAAAGGTTTTATGAGAAAGAGGTGTTCATGTAGTGGAATCTACTGGTGTTAGACTGAAGTGACGTCCTGTTGGTAAAAGTAGAAAGAAAATCTTAATCCAGATATCAATGCATGACAGTGGGGGAGAAACATGGTAAGGTAAGGCCCATAGGACTGATGGTGTGAAAGCTTCACAGTTTTCCTGTTGCAGTTAACCCCAAAGCTACATTTGGCTGTATAACCAGGCATGGATGGGTGACATTTTCCCTAACACAGTTTCTGTTTCTCACCTGTGACCTGTAGGGAACACCTTTAACCTCATATATAATAAACTGTAACCCCAGTTTACTTAAATCCTCGTGTTTGTCTTAGAATGACTTCTGCACCCAATGGTTTTGCCGCTGCATTAGACTGTGTCTCTCGTCTTTGTTTCCTTGTTGCCCCTGTAGGGCCCTGCTGTCTCCCTGTGCTTCAAACTGTACCTTCTTGTCTACTTTCTTTGTATCAGCATAAAAGTAGACCGTGTCTTTCTGGCTTGAAATAGAACATTGCTGCCTGGTTCCTCTTTCTGTCTTCCCTGCTTGACTTTTCCATTTGACTAATCATTTTAGGGCAGTTTGGAAGATTTTATACTCTTATGATCTGTGGAGAGAACAGACTTGTGAAAATTTGAGAAGGATTTTAGACCTACAGCTGCTCTAAACTTAGGTGGAGTATAAATAGAAACATGAGGCAACAAGATAGCTGCTGTATTTTCCTTGCTTTCTGGACATAGTTTCAAAAGTCAGTTTCAAATCACGTGCATGTGAATAGCTTGAACTTACTTATTCCAAGAATTTTCTAGTACTAAAGTCTGTATTTCCCTCCCCATGGTTTTGCCCATCTGATAAAGAGTTTATTCAAATAAAATTGAAAGTGACAAGAGTTTGTTGTTTTTTGTTTTTGTTTTTAAGCATCTACTTTTATTATTGCTGTCCCCTTTGCTGGAATAAACTCTGCTATATATTCAGCTATGCTGCTGCTGAGAAATCACAGGCTGCTCTAACCTCTACGATTTCTGTCAAAGTTCCCAAATCAGTTTTTTGGTTTTGGGGTTTTTTTTTAGTTGTGATTTTACTACCATTTAGTAACTCATTATTTCCATAAATTCTTCTCTACTTTTGGTGCCCTGCTAGGGCACCAGCTGCTGACAGAAGCCTGTAAATGCCTTGATATGCACAACAGATAAGACATTTTGTGGCAAGTCCTCTCCTCCTGACCTCACCTAGCAAATGATTCTTAGCAGTGAAAAATGTAGTAAGCTCCTTCAGTAAGTACCCTATTGTTTGCTGAGACAATGCAGCAGCACTAAAATACAAATTTTATATAGAATATTTTGCATTTGTTCAGTTGTGGTGCCAAGTATGAAGGAGCATTACAGTCATCATCAGTGTCAGCCTTGAACTCTTTCATGCTGCATTTGTGTTTCATAGGGAGGTTCTTCAGTTAGTGGTACAGGAACATCGCTACTGCAGTAGTAGCTGTGATGCCAGAGTTAACGAAACAGTTGGGAACAGACTGAGGGTCACAATCTCATTTCTAAAAATAAAAGATGGGAAATGAATTCAGCCCTGGAGTCTTGCTTGGTCTCTTACCTTATCCTGGAAAGCATCAGGGAGAAAACACCTTTGTCTTTCTGGTGGAGAAGACCCTCTTCTGCCTATTACCTTCTTCCTATTACCCCAAACTGTGTTCTGTGTTACTGTTCTGTGTTCCCAGAACGTATTTTGGGATAATAGGAGATCTTGGCTTTCCCTGCTTTTACTAGAAGGTCCTACTTGCTCCATATCATGCATTGTTGCTGAGGGCAGGAGTATAAGATCAGATAAGAATAATCCTGTTTGGAGTTATTTAGAAGGCCAGCAATTAAGATACTCCATTAGCTCAAAAAATACCAGGAAAATATGGTTCTTGAATTGTTGAATTCCAGAGAAAATATCAATTTCACATCTTACAGCCTTATCCCTGAAAGGCATAGACAAGATAACAGCCTCTCTTGGACCTTCTTCAAAACAAGAAAGAAGAGAAACTTTTAGGGAATGTGCTCTGCAACCAAAGTATTGATTGCAACCAGGTGTTTTTTTCCCAGAATAACCAATAATTCCAGAAATCAGCCTCCAGAAAAATGTGTAAAGGACTTTGAAACCAATAAAGGATATGCTGCTCTTTGTAGTGATACCAGTTAACGTTTTGTTTTTAAACATTTTTGTCTAATTCAACATATTAAAAGATGACATTTATTCTGTTTATTATGAAAAATAAAAAGGAAATTAAAAGATGTCTTGAATTATTTTAGACCTTTACAATTGCTTCTGATTCTGCCAAGAGTTTAAAACAGCCAAAACAATAGAGCTGCTGAAATTATATGCAGGTCTTATCTCAGGCATAGTTGGGTTAGCAGTGTTAGATATGTATGGACTTCTAGCTGGTTAATCATTTGGATTCTGTTTGTCATTTGTGAAAACAAAATTGCTCAGTTTAAGTAGTTATAAATGACAAAAGAGTGCAATCTCATTTTTAAGAAGACTGCTGCACTGATTAGAGTAAGATTCTTCTCTTAACTTAAAAATCATCACACAGACAAAACAGTGAAGAAGTGTTCTGCAACATAGTATTCCTTGCATTCATAAATATTTATTTCAGAGACTGTATGGCAATGTGAATGGTTTGATTACTTTGCAGATGAGAGCATAATGTCATTAAGCAGAGGACTTGTTATTGAGTGTCTTATAAGGAATCCTGGCAGCTGAGAATGTGGGATGATGATGACTTACAAGAGCTTTATCAACTAACTTGTTTGACTGCTGGATAATGTATGATACAGTGAGTGCAAATGGTGTGCAACACAAAGGAAATGTTTTCCCTTTGTGATCTGAGTCTTTTGTTTTCTAGCACAAAGCACAATTCTTTAATAACTTATGACAGAAATAGAGAAAGCCACATTCTTCAAAATGTGTCCCACTTCTCCATGGTATTCGCTTTGTGTGTGTGCATCTGCTTTATTTACTGGATTAAAAAAGAGTAGCCTTTATGTCAGACTAAAACAAAGGCATTTCTCCAGGTGATGGGTACCAAGTTTACCCCTATGTGTATTCACTCCAGCGCTTTCTTAATTTTAAAACCAGAAAGAAAACCCTATCCCATCCAGAAGCAACTTTTGTTTGAGGTTGACTTGGAAATCACAAAAAGTTTTCAGATTCTTGCTTGGCTAAACCTGAGGCCATAACTAGGAGGAAATGTATTTTAGTAACTCAGCACAATTAAGGTAAAAGGAATAATTAAAAAAGTCACGAGTCTGTGGCAGCCTTGAAAGTAGCCTTTAAAACAACTCTGTCATCTCCACCATTTTTCCACAACTTCTTCATTATCCATGTTTTGATATGTTACATTTTATGTTGTTATGTATACAGAAAGATGGAGTTCACATCATAACTGGATTTCTCAGTTTGTTCACTACACAAGTCCTTTGGCTAGTGGAAAGTTTTCCAGGGATCCTTCCTGCTTTCTCTCTTCTTGACTTCTCTATGAATGACCTTCTTTGTTGCAGCTAGTTTAGTTTTAACTTAGATAGTGGAAATGGGGACACTCAGAAATTACTTCTGCAAATGTTCGCATGAACCAAGACCTGTTTATGATGGGTAACAGCTATGTTTCTCGAGAGCAGTAGGGTAAGCATTCACTTTGGCTGCCATAATTAGATTTCATTATTCACTTACTCTGCTGGAGGAACTGATCTGTTGTGAGGCCGTAAACAGGACTGCTGTTTAGATCTCTAAATTTATATCTGAATTTTTTCCTGTCATTTTCACAGATTTATAGATGTGTGTCAAACGTTTTCTGGACCTTCAGGGATCCTTGAGTTTTTGTGTCCAAGTGTTTGGTTTTACGACTGTATCTATAATCATTTTAGTCTCTTCCTTTCATCATGTTTTTTTAGATTTTTTAAAAAAATGTTTATATTGAAAGCTTAGGAAGACTTGCATCTAACTATTATAATTAAAAAGTCAGGTACTAAATTCAGTCTGCAAAATCAATTCCAGCGAGTCATCTCTAATGATGGGGGAATACTTCTTGCATGATTAGATGGCTTCAGGCACAGAGGAAAAACCCTTTAATTAGCCAGGAGAAGATAAGTGACCATCTAAGTCATTGCAAGGTACTTTGGTAACTTGTCTTCAGCTGCAGGTGCAGCTAATACTGAGAAAAAGGTTGTAGAAAATTTTCAGGAAGTATTTTAATTAATAATAAGGAAAAGATTAATTTATTTTGTTAATTCAAATTTGGGGCTTCTCACCCTCGATGTTAATATCTAAGTATGTTAATTCACCTTTGAACATCAAAATTGCCTCATCAGTGCTGGCTAAACTGACTTTCTGTCATCTATTCTTAAAATAACTGTCATAGTTTTTCATATTATTTGATTGTTTTCAATGGAACATTGTTTTCAGAGAGAGTGTTGGCCATTGGAAGCAGCCTGTCATGTTTCACAGTACTTTTGTTTACTTAAAAAAAAAAAAAAAAGAAAGCCTTTAGCACCATATCAATGGCATTCTTCAGTCCTTGCAATTTTTTAAGAGATTAAGCGATTCCTACCAGTAAGATAGGAATACTCATCAATTTAGAGCTTCCTGTCAAGTTTTATGTACACTGCTTAAATATAAATCAGTTAGAAATGTATCATTCAGAAATCATTGCCACTTAAAGGAATATATATCCTTTATATGGGCTAGACATGAAAAGCCCAGAAGGAAAGAAGATGCCGTTGGAAAAGCTTGATTAGATACATGTGCTTGCAGTACAATATGTTTTCTAGAATCAGTATGTGTAACAGTGAGTTTTACAAGTACCTTTAGTCAACCTTATGACAGGCCTAACCTTTAATATTTTTAAGGTAGTCTGATAACATAGTCATGCTGCTGGACCTATTTTTTATCTTTGCTGTTGTTTTTTTTTTGGTACTGCAAAAGAGTGATAATTTTAGTTATTTTTTATGACCATTATGTATATCACAGTTTACTTTTTGATTGATTAAATGGAGGCTAAGAAGACAAAGAAGAAAGATGGTAGTGACCAGTTTTAAGACACTGCTGGATCCAGTACTTAAAGGAAGTTAATGGAAAATAGAGGAACTTTGAGCCATTCCTTTCCTGGAATACACCATCATCACATGTGCCTTTCTGCCAAGGGCATAGTACAAAAGATTCAAGGGACTTTTTAGCCATATGACCTGTGGATGGTCTGCCTCCCAGACCAGTTTTGGTAGAGATCATCTGTGAAGGGCCGCACTGCTTAGCCAGGTGGGCATCGTTCTCTGTGACCAAATCTTACCCTGATGGTGGACTCTCCTGATTATACGGACAGCTAATACTAGGAAAGAGAGCGCAGGAAACCAATCCCTGGCCACTTATTGTATACTGGATCTGTTACTACTATAGTGAGGTGCAATAGTGATGAAATTATCAGAAGAAACAAGATTTCGGGCAAGGGAATCTTGCTTGGTGTAGGATAAAGTTATAAATGGCTGTGCTGCGCATTCTTTGGAAACTCAGTCTCATGCTTATTAGCTACACAGTAGTGCACTGCTAAGTGTTCTTGCTTAGGTGCTTGCTTGGGTCCTCGGGTGCTTGCTTGGGAGCTGCCAATATTTATTGTGCCAGCTTGTGACCTTGCAGTGGGCTGAGTATAATGTAGATCTAGTGCTTATTTGTCCAATAGTGCATTGCCTAATGCGGTTTGGGAATCCCTCTTCCATATGATTCTGACAGGGCAAACAGGTACTATAAAAATTTCCTCAGGTGATTTCAGTATGCTCTTGGAAATTGTCTTGGCTCCCAAACATTTCAGGCTCAGGATACTGGGAAATTATTTATAAAGCCACCATGTATCAGGGACATGCATCATAGAATCTTAATTTAAAGTAGGTGCTCCACTTTGCAGTGTAGTGGAAGTGGAAGCATCAGCAAACTGGGGTCACTGCTGCATCCTCAGGGCTGACAGATCCCACTTCCAACATCTTGTAATTACTGTTTGGGAGTTAAATTACTTAGCATTCTATATTTCATATACTGTGAAGGAATGAATTTTATTTACTGCCTGTTGTGGTTTAAGCCTCAAGAGCTGATTATTTCATGTGTGGCTAGGTATATTCATGAAGTTTTTGAGAGACACCTGTTCATTTACTGCCCTTGCTCTGTCAAGATTTGTTTCTCTATCCAGGCAATAAAATATCATTCTTGATGAAGGTGAAGCCATATAAGCTGTGCTTAAGGGACGTAAAAATTGGGGTTTTGTTTATTTTATTTTTCTAATGTGCAGTGAAAAATTTTTTTATTGTAAGACTTAACACAATAAGTCTTACAATTATCCTCTCATAATTTCACTTCTCTTCGGCCATTCTGAATAATCTCTGTAAGTGGCATTGGTCCAGGAGTGTGCTGGTCTTGAATAAATTTAGTTATTAGTTTATTTTTAAATACTGACTTAGGTGACTTTTCATTGGTAAACAGTGGTAATAACTAAAAGAAAGAAATAAGATCCTGAGGGATCCACACACTACCTGCAGAGTAAGTTCTCAGAAGGTTTTAGTTGAAACTGTTAATATTATTTTGCAGCTAAAATTAATTCCAGCTGAGAAAACTATGCCAAAATTTTGTTGTTTGCCTAGTTTAGTAGGAAAACTTTTGCTTTTAATTTGAAACTGTTTTTCACTTTTCACTTTTTGACAAATCACATAATGAAATGGAGGCAACCAATTTAGTATTTGTTAATGTAGTAGAATAATAAAGTTAGCCAGTGATAGGTTGTTGATGGATTCCCACCCTCCCGCCCACCCCAGTGTGCAGTGTGATTAGAGATGATAAAAGATATGGAAAACCCATATTATTTTTTAAATGTAAATAAACACAGCAGCTTTGAAGACACAAAGGTAGCAATTTGGAGTTCCAGCAATATGAGGAAAATGTGCAAAACCAGCATTATGCTAAAGAAAAACTTCTCCTGTAAAACAAACAGTCAAAGCTTGTGCTTTCAAATATTTGTTCTCTTAAGACCGAATGATATATAGTAATCCACTACCATTGGGGTACAATGGATATACAACTCTTAATTATTTCTGCCATTGGGATAAAATGGCTATATGATTTGTTGTTGGTTTGGATTGCAAGACAAATAATAAGAAGAAATCCAAGATGAAACTAATTAAGTTTCAACTAACTTCAATCATTAATATTTGATTTAACCATTTTTACATTTATTTTGTTTTTTTACATGAGAGAAGCAGTACCATGATTTTGCTAATAGAGATGAGCATCTCTTAGTGTAAAGTTTGGAAAGCGTGGTTCTACCACTATTATTGATGGCAAAATAAGAAAAAATGGCATGATGCTGCAAAAATTGTACTGATTCTAGACTTGCTATCTACTTAATATTTGTTTAAAATTTATGTTTTTACTCAAAATTAGTATGTTGACATTAAAATTAGAGATCATTAGGTGAACTGGTCTGTTGGTTATGAAAAATTAAAAGTTAGCTTCTGGCATAGTAAGCAACTTCATTATAAGAATGTAAAATATTTTACTATGGTTAAAAATTAAAGTACATTTCAAATGTTATTTTAGCTCCTAGAAAAAAGTCCAAATCTTAAATTTTTTTAGGGTTACTGTTTTGAAATTAAATGTTATGTATGCAAATAGGCATTTTCAGAGCATTTTGCACATCCCAGGGCAAATACTGTACAAAAAATATTACCAAGCTTGAAGAGAAATACCAAAGTTCACATTACTCTGTCTCATCCCTCTACACTTCTTAGTATGAAATTCTTTTTTAAAGTGTCAGAAACTATTACAAAGCAGTGATGCACAGCTCCTACTAGTTTTATTTTCCTCAGATACTGTACCATTGTTTTCACTTGGAAAAAGAAAAAAAACCAGTGCTTTCTAGAAATAGGTACGGGATGCACAGATTAGACTGATTGTCATGAGAACATTTTATTATTCTTTGAAAATGTATCATAATCTTGCTGTACTTCAGTTTTCACATGTGGACTATGAAAACATGTTAGATTCCTGTCCTTCACAGGAGCCTTGAGAATGAAACCGTGACTACCCAGAAGGTGTCAGGGGTAACGAAGCCACATACAAAACTGTAAGATAACTTTTTTTGGAGATTCTTCTGCATTCATGCACACATAATTATGAAATTTTGGTTTTGATCTTCTTTTCTGCATTTGGCATTTCATAGAACCATAGAATAGTCAGGGTTGGAAAGGACCTTAAGATCATCTAGTTCCAACCCCCCTGCCATGGGCAGGAACACCTCACAATAAACCATGTCACTCAAGGCTCTGTCCAACCTGGCCTTGAACACCGCCAGGAATGGAGCATCCACAACTTCCTTGGGCAACCCATTCCAGTGCCTCACCACCCTCACATTAAAGAACTTCCTCCTTATATCCAATCTAAACTTCCCCTGTTTAAGTTTGAACCCATTACCCCTTGTCCTATCACTACAGTCCCTAATG
>JANHGB010030368.1:6597-22198 GCA_026283785.1 Coracopsis vasa
CAGCAGCTCATCACTTTAGTAACTGCCATTTACACAGGTACACGCACCCCGAAGAAAAGGCCAGAAAGACGAGGGGGCAGCACCCACAGCCCCTGTCCCGCAGGCTGCAGAGGATGGTGCCATGGCTCTTGATCAGGCTCTGCTCCACGACGTTCCCTCTCTGTTCCCGTGCTGGGACGGGCACCCCAGAGCACCATGGCCCCGTTCCTCATCTGCCGGGGGGTACCGAGTGAGCATCACCAGACATCTGCAGCAAAAGCCCTTGAAGGTCTTTTCCCCCCCTCCATGGAGCTATGGACAGTGCTACCAAAGACCCTCAAATTCAAGCCCACTTGAACCATTTACAGGTAATGTTAAAACAAGTCTGAAAGCATCTACTCCATCTTTTTGTACTCTGAACCAGACCAAAACCTGTCATAATGATGGACAATTTTATGCAGAGAGAAAATGTATAGACAATGTACTCACAGTTTCAAATTTATTTCCAGAATATGCTAATATTAAGACAGAAAAAACATCTGAGGTACCACTTCCCTACCTCACTGCAGAAAACTTTAAACACCTGCATCATATATACTACTCTTTAGCAAACTGATTGATGTTTACTCTGGGTATTTAAGTGGGCAGCCATGCTGATGAAGACCTTGCATGCTAAGCTGTAGAATAATGGCAAGGATTTCTGCCTTGGTTAAATGAGAGCAAGCATATAAATATATCCCAGCCCTTTGTCACACACCTGTGTGGGAGTAGAAGAGTGTGTTAGGCAAGGTGCTAGAAGTGAGAGGGAAGCTCTAACTCCTTGCAGCTGTGACACATTTTTATGCATTGCATGGTGTGTCACTCAGGATGTCATCATGCACAGCAGACAGCATGCACAGTATCAGTGCTGAGCAGTTCTAAGAGGGACTGCAGAGGCACAGGTCATTCTGGGGAAATACTTCTGGCACAATCCAGGCACAGATTTGCTGCTCTTTGTGGAATGGATCTGGCAGCACAAGGCAGGGGATCATCAACTGGCTACTAACAACCAACAAGATGAATTCATTAGAAAGCAAGACATGTTTATAAAGGCTTCATGAGGAGGACTCAGAATTCTCTATGTAAACTATTCACTAAACATTACTCAACCACATCTATCAGTCTTCTGAACAAAAACAGCTCAAATGTGAAGCTGTATGGGAACGGAGGTCAGCACACTTTGCTGAGAAAGAAGGTTAATAAAAGAAGGTAGAATCTGCAGGGTCAGAAAAGGCATCAATATAAAAAATTTAAAATCACACAGGAAGAATATAGAGAAATAATGCAGAAAAGTGAAGAGATAACACAGAGGCATCAGGTTTAAACGCACACACAAAACAGAACAGGAGTCAATTACATAAAGAAGTCTGAATTCCCTGAAAATCTCAAGTTATAGCTATAAATAATTACAACCAGCTTTTTCTCTTTGAAAATAAGCTTCTATGAACAAAAGTTTATACATGTTATTTCTACTATTTTTTTTTCTTCAAGTCTTTGCAGAAAGTGAAATCACGGTGAGAAAATCTCCCCCTCCCTGCCCCCTTCCCCCTTTAAAATGATTGCAATGTTCAGGTATTTCCTCAGTTCTTCTGCTTCCCTTTGTCTTCTTTCCTCATACACAGCATCACTCTCTGTTTAGGGGCTTGGGGTTTGCCTTTTTGGGGGTTTGTTTTAGTTATTTTTTTGTGGGGGGGATTTTGTTTTTAAATAACTTCTGACTGGGAGTCTAGAATAAAATAATCCCTCAAAGTCAGACTTCAGCAGCAGTACAGAGAAATAATTCTCAAACATAATTATCAGGTGCCATTGCAACCAGCCCTGCATGAGACCTTCTAGCAGCTGGTGTCAGCACTTCAAGCCTGATCCAGACTTCACGCATGCTAACATGCTTCTTTTAGACTCCAGTGGATAATAGGATACAAATCACACTGCAATCTTCATTAGTAGAGAAATAGTTTGAGCAGTAATGATTGAGGTGCAGAACCTTTTCTGGGAAACTACTAACAGAGGAGCTAATGTTCATGCCCTCTGTCAATATAATAATATTACAGTATTCTTAACAAATAGTAATAGCCAGGTTGGTCAGGGCTTGGAGCAACTTGGTTAGTGGAGGGTGTCCCTGCCCATGGCAGGGGCTTGGAACCGGATGAGCTTTAAGGTCCCTTCCAACCCAAACCAGTCTGGGATTCTATGAAGTTAAAGACAAATAAAAGAGAAAGAAAATCCACTATTTCTGTATGTGATGATTTGTCTACAGCATTCTGTTTTGTTTTAATTGCTCTTTACAAGGGACAGATTAGATCATACAGTTATAATCATGTTTGGAAGGGAATTCAAGGGATCATGCAGTCCAGTCTCTGTTCAAAAGAAGCCTAATTAGAGGAGGTAGCTCAAGGCACATCCAGTGGAGACTTGAATGTCTACAAGAGCTCATAGTTTCTCTGGTCAATCTATTCTGTGCTAAGCTATGTACTATAAATGTTTCATGAATCGCAGAATCACAGAACCTTTAGGGTTGGAAGGTATCTCTGGAGATCATCCAGTCTAATCCCCTGCCAAGGCAAGAAGCACCCAGAGCAGGTTACACAGGAATGTGTTCAGGGAGGATTGGATGTCTCCAGAGAGGGAGACTCCACAACCCCCCTGTGCAGCCTGTTCCAGTGCTCTGCCACCCTCAATGGAAAGAAGCTCTTCCTCATGTTGAGGTGAAACTTCTGGTGTTTTCGCTTATGGCCATTGCTCCCTGTCCTTTTGCTGGGCACTACTGAAAAGAGTCTGGCACCATCCTCCTGGCACCCACCTTTAAGATATTGATCTGCATTGATGAGATGCCCTCTCAGTCTGCTCTTCCCTGGACTAAACAGCCCCAGCTCCAAGATGCTCCAGACCCTTGATCATCCTTGTGGCCTTTGTTTGTCCCTCTCCAGTAGCTCTTTGTCTGTCTTGTACTGAGGAGCCCAGCACTGGATACAGTGCTCCAGCTGTGGCCTCACCAGGGTCAAGTAGAGGCAGAGGATCACTTCCCCCAACCTGCTGCCACACTACTCCTGATGCACCCCAGGATACTCTTGTCCCTCCTGGCTGCAAGGTCCGGCTCATGGTCAACTTTTCATCTAACAATACTTCCAGGTCCTTCTCAGCTGAACTGCTCTCTATAGTAGCTCAGCCCTCAATCTATGCTCATACTTGGGGGTCTTCCTTCCCAGCTGAAGGACCCTACACTTGCCCTTGTTGAACCTCATTAGGTTTCTCTCAAGCCTATCAAGGTTCCCACTGAATGGCAGAATAGCCTTCAGGTTGTATCAGCCACTCCCCCAGCTCCATATCATCAGCAGACTTGCGAAGGGGACACTCCAGCCCTTCATCCCAGTTGCTGATGAGAAATGAATTATACTTTTAATTGTAGAATGAAAATTTCGATAGGGCAATTCTAAAACCAGAAAAGAATGGAACAAGGGATTAAGGATTAAGAAGATAGAAAGGACTTACTATCTCTATCTCTCTATCCCAGTATCCCTATCTCCAGTATCCCAGCAACATTAGCTAAGCGAACTGATGACCATTATGCAAAACTATTGACTGGGCACTGTGGGATATCTGGTTACTTTCTGTGAGTTTTATAGGTACTCTGCTATTCCTTGTGATTCTCTGGTGTTCTGGGCATATTCAAAATTGAAAATCAAGCTAAAAGGAATACAATTATCCAACACAGAAAAGTTAATCTCAAATTCCAATCTTTAAAATACACATAACGTATGACAGGTACAGTGTAACTGTTACCTAAAAGAGTCAGAAGCAGTTGCATTTACTACTTCAAATTATATTGGATCATTTCATATTATGTGAGTTATATAATTCCACATTATATGAAGTTATTAAATATGATACATCTTTCTCAATTATTAGAAGTCAGGCTAAAAATAAGATAAAGTGAAGGAACTTTTTTTAAATCTTGGTAAAAAATGTTAAGGTTTCTCTAATATACTGATAAGAACACTAAGCTATATTTCTTTTTCTTATAGAAAAGATTTAAATAAAACAATAGAAACTATGGGATCTGATTCTGTGATTTAGTCATAGCTTGTTTCATACATACATACATGCATATCTGTGTATACACACACTTACTTTGCCTGTTTCTTACAAGAAGAATAATTTTCTGTGCAAATATGGCTCTAAATGTTAACCTAGAGAAAACAACTTGAAATACTGATAAAATTTAACAGGTTTCAAATGAAGAAAGAAAAAATTAAATTATCAGAAGACATGAAAACTCTATTAGGGAACAGCATATAAATTAAGATATTTCCTGACAACTGTCTTTCTTGTGCCAAAGTTCAGACAAGCAATAGAGATGTCTCACTCTGCCAAAGCCTTTCTATGCTACCTGCCAGCACTGTCACATCATTACAGAGACTGAAACAGAACTAACTGATTAGAAAACTGAAACAAAAGGAGACCCAAATGTTTCTTTTCTTATTACCTTTTACAAGAATAACTATGTAAAGACCTGCTAAAGAATCTTTTATTTAATTTTGTTTCACTAAGGAACTTTCTCTTAATAAGGTTTCAGTAAAGGTGACACTGATGGGAAGTGCAGCAAATACACTTCTGGATACCTTTTATTCCATGTATGTAAGACATGGCCGCAGGCCTGTAGGATCGTAAGAGCAGTGTTTTGACTTATGCCTAATAGATTGTGCATGATTTATACTAAATGGCTTATTTAAAGTGTTAGGATATGTTGTGTTCAGCTCTCAAAGTAACAATTAATACAACCCCTAACATTTGTATTTGTGTGACTTTAAATTACAAAACACATATTTATTCATGTATTTCCTATATATTCCAGCCTTACCTTAAATTCTGAAACATGCAAATCAATTAATTCTTGAATAATTTTCAATTTAGAAGAAAAGTACAAGACAAAGTGAAGAAATATTAATGCCACATGAATTTGACACAAATTCAGAGACTGAAACCAAAACCATTTCATCAACACTGTTAAGAGCTGCACAATTATTCTGCGACAGGGTCTCAGAGCCACATTCGGACTCATAGAATGGGTTTTGTTGGAAAGGACCTTAAAGTTCATCCAGTTCCAGCCCCCTGCCATGGGCAGGGACACCTTCCACTAGACCAAGTTGTTCCAAGCATTATCCAGCATGGCCTTTAACACTGTCAGGTAGCATGGGGCAGTCACAGCTTCAAATTGTGTCAAGAGTAAAACAAACTTCCTTCATTTTTATTGTTAGTATAGAACCAAACCTTTTGAACACCACAGGTCCATGCTTAGTAACATTCCACACAGACTAGCCTATATAGCAGATACGATAATCTGCAATCTTTACAACAGTAATACAAAGGAAATCTGCCATGTAAAACTTCATGATCTGAACTGTTGCCATCCCTGGGATGTATACACTTTCTCTGAAACATTCAGGTAAAATCCTACCTGCTTCTTTACAGCTGCAAAGCCAGGGCAATTTTACTTGTGGAATTAAGCCCAGGAAAGTTGTGCTCTGCATGATACAAAACCCACTCAATTATATGCCAGATTCTGTTGAATTTTAGTGTTCCCCATTTCCATCCCTCATTCTTCTATTCAATGCAAGTTGCTTCAGTCCTTTCTGAAATGCCAGTTTTTTAGACTGTCATTTTTTTTCTCCTCATTGCCATCGTACGCAATAACTAATTTTTAAAGTTGAATTTAAGTTTTCATTAAACCCGCAGTATTTCAGATAAAACAACATGTGCCTTTTGACCTGAAATTACTTTGTTTAGTTTGGTTTTAGTGAGAAGAGGAACTTCAGTATACTTTTCCTTCTGGAACTTGTAGTTAAGTGGATGAGCTGGAAAATCAAGTATTTTTATATCTCTGCATAAAAATATGCATGCATTCATGTTTTGTGTCTTTCAAAATGAGGGAGGTTTGCACAAACTCAAAGGTAAAAATGTAAACACATTCAGTAAGTACAGTACCCTAATTATTAACAGATACACTATGTGCAGTTATAAAATAACTTATAAATAAAAAAATGGTTCTCCAAGATTGCTATGTACACATTTAAAAACTACTTTTGAAAAGCCAATAAGTTTATAAATGGTTTCTCCACATCCTCAAGTAATTCATCATTATTTCCTACATCATATTCTGCAATACTTTGTCACATTCAGTGTTAGTAATTGTCAAGTCATTCCAGCAACACAGCTATTTTTTTATTATTCAGATGGTTCAGTCTGTATTTAACATTATGATTTCCCATCTAACTTTCCTTTGATTTCCATTCTTTTTTCTCATTTGAAGCAACTATTAAATATGGTACTGGGTCTTAAAAGAACGAAACACCACAAACCACCCCCTTTAATCACACCTGCTTAAATTCATATTCTTCTCATATTAATCTTCTGAACAATGCATTCCAGATACCAAGACCTCTTAATATTTGCAATTTGGATCAGCAATTTAGGAAACAGAGGAATACACGTATAATATATATTATAGCAAAAAGTGAAAATGGAAGAGAAAAATGTCACTGTATGTGACTCAGACTGATGATTTTCAGCTTTTCAAGCTATATTGGAAAAGTGACAATGTTGATGCATGACAAGGTACAAATAACCATTACTTGCAATGATGTTTTTGTCATTCCTGTGAAAATGCCTGTGTGGGTTTTATTAGGAGAAAAAAAAAAAACAAAAACCCCCCAAAATACCAAAAAAACAAACCTGCTTGAAAATCGCTTTAAGTGTATTGCTGCACTTAATAAAAGCATCAGTGCTGAGCATCATCCTACAGTGCTTTTTGAGCACTTATAGTACACGAATCTTTTAATCCTAAATATAATGAAGAGCACAAACTCTCTAAAACTGAATTTTAATAACTGAAATGTCTGTGGACAGAAGAAAAAACAATCTACTGCTACCCAATTCATTACATCATCATTGATCATAAAATAACCAGAAAACAAGAGCATATTGTTTAAATAATACTATCTGAATGGGCACACATAGAAAAAAGTATCACATTCAATTTGTATCATGATTACATTACGATGGTATTAGTTGAGGAAGCCACATCTCTACCTGTACAGGACTGAAGTCTAAACTGTTTTCCATTTTGTAGATTTCTTCTAAACATGAATTAATGAAAACAAATATATCCTTGTAAACTCAACCATTCTAGGCTGCTCAGGGCAGTTATGAAAAGCTTACGATATCAGCATATGCTGACAGCTTGATATAAAAAGGAAGGAAGGACTATTTCCCCAAAAGGCACAGAGGCAAAGAATTCTGAACATCTTGTGTTCTATGCAATTCTCAAAAGCAATAGTATTTAAATCATTACTTTTAGTACCTATAATCCTAAACAATGAATTCATTTTAAGATCCTCAAGTTCACCCCAATGACTCTTCTTGAATAATATTTTCAAACTTATTTTAGAAGCTAAAACTCTGTAAAAGCCAACTCACAAATCAAAGGTCAAGCAGGTATTGAGAGCTGTGGTAGTCAAAAACCATGATTTAGCATCATAGGCTTGCATTTGGAAATCCTTCATTTTCTTGCTATATCCCAGATTTCCTGAACTACTTTAATGGCTTGTTTAGTCTTGTTAGGGTTCAGTCTCATCTCCTGTTGATGTGAGACTTCCAACTGCAAGTCAAGTTCTGTAAAGAAATGCATTAAAGATTCCTATTTGTTCAGTTAATGTGGTAATGTTAACATGACAGAGGCTTTTTAACTAGGAAGGAGGAAAGCTTTTCTTCCACTACTAGAAAAGTTATTGTGAGTTTTACATTTTCTGTAAATTTTCTGTTTTTTCTGTAAATTTTCTGTAAATTTTCTGTAAATTTTTCCGTAAATTTTCTGTAAATTTTTCTGTACATTTTCTGTACATTTTCTGTTCCATATACAATCAAACTAATACACTGCAAAGTTTTAATGCTTTGTGAGTCATAGCTAATTGCAAACGTATATTCACTTCTTGAAGATCTAGTCCAAATACAACCTTCATACAAAGAGACATTTACTGATGTTCATAGCAGCTCTACTTCATACTCAAAAAGACTTCTGTGGAAAATATTCACATTAGATGCACTTCCTCACCAAAAAAAAAGAAAAAAAAAAAAAAGACAGGAGAATTAATACTCTCAGTGAAAAGAACAGGGATCCTGGGATCCTAAAGTGCTAAAAACATTTGCATGAGAATTTGGAAATTCTCTAATTTTATGAGCCTCTGCTTTTTAATTTGAACACCAAAGCAATGAAGACCATGCACTGAATACAGTCTGTACTTCAAGAGCTGTATAACAAATGCAATCTGAATATGGACTCCTAAAATCAAAATTCCTAATTTATCCCCTCAGTACACTACACAGTGTGTAGAAACCCAACAGAAGGCCTAAAAATAATTTACAAACCACCTAAGTTCTGTTGGAGGAATCAGCCTATAGTTCTTGTATAAATCTTTTGTACAGAGGACTATTTCTTCCGCTGAAATAAAGAAAACTTCCTATTGACAAGTTAGTAGTAGGCTACATGTTGAATAATTCCTACATCTGAATGATACACACGTAAATCAATTTTATTCTAATAATTAGTGATCACACCTAGAACATCTGATTAGGCAAGCAATATTTATATCTTCAACAATCAGCATTTTGAAGTTCCACATCAGTTTCTACTCCACCTCAGTTTGGCATTCCCAAACAAATAGTTATGCAAGTCACAAAAAGTGTTATTCTCAATGTTTTTCCAATCCATGTGTGCATGTTTACCATGATTAAATGCTGAAACACCTAATTTTCTGGACATTTTTCTAATCTTGCATGTACAATGCTGCTTTCCAGAAATACTGTGCTTCAATTTCACTGAAGTATAGTGTGGTGAAAACAACCAGCAATAATAAATAAGTCTTGCTATGGAACCATAATCTCCACATAGCATGCAACATTTCAATGACTAAGTCAGAAAGCCAAATTTACCATCTTAAGATGCAATAATTTCACTCTTCAATGCCTTGGAAACCATCCCGAAGTGTACAATATCAGAACAGATAAGTCTGGGGTAGAAAAATCAAACAAGGAGCAACCCATAAAACTTTAATATTAATCTATTAATTGTGTATATCAAGGCATTTACATTTACTTCTCTAGTCATACTTAAGAAATATTATGTTCCTTGCCATGCAGACATTAATATTCACAGCATTATTACTTATGAAAATCATATGAGAATTGAAGCTGATAGTACTGCATTATTTTAAGAAGGGATTAAGGGAATTTCACTATGAAATTGCTGAGATATACCAGAGTATCTAAATACTGAAGAGACAAACCTGGTTGCCTTCATGGTCATCTATCTGAAACATTATATGTCCACTTCTGCTTTCTTCAGTGAAATATGTTGACATGCTTTCTGTTTTACTAACTCGCTAATGGTAGGAAAAACAGCAAATAGAAACAAACAAGATTCAAGAAAATTCTATATTTATGAAGGAACAAAAAAGGCATCAAACTCTGGCAAAAGCTGCAATCAAATGCACCATCAAGATAGAAATGGAAAGCTTTTCTTCTGTTTAATACTCCAAGAAAAAATGAATTAACATTAAAATTCAATTCTTGTTTCTTCATCTTCATGCAGAAGAACAGATATTAGTCACTCATCATTAAAAGTATAGATGGACAGACCATCATTAGGTAGTTTTGTTAAACTTTGCAAAACATTTCTCAGAAACCATTAATAATAACTACGAGAAATATTGACTTGAGATCATTAGGTCACAAAGGGCTCGATAATACGGTGACATGTTCTTGGCATGACTGAGAAATGAGTTTTGGCCTGGTTGAGGTGTCCCATATGCATCCTGCAAGTCCAGCTAATGAAGCTAAGGACACTCATTAAACTTGGCTGAATTAATATGACATGAATAGCAGAATATGCAGATGCAGTAACAGAGATGAAAGTAGGTCACATTCTCACAATTGAAATAGAAACAGTCCAGACAGCATTAGCATGAGACTCATAAGCCTTGTACTAAAACCCACAATGCAAACCTGTACCAATTACTATTACCAATAATAAATCTAAGAATAGAAAAAACAATATTAAAAGATCATAGATATATATAAAATGAAAAATTGCTTTGTCTTTTGGTGGAATTTAGTGTATTAAAATGTTTATGCCATGCACAGTAAATAATATGATTTCTAATGCGATCAAAAATGACTGCTTTAACAGTCAGCCAGAGGTCATATCTTTAACTTCAAATGCTAGTGACTATAACAAAAAATATAACAAAATGGGTTCAAACTTAGACAGGGGAAGTTCAGGTTAGATATAAGGAAGAAATTCTTCACTGTGAAGGTGGTGAGGTGCTGGAACAGGTTGCCCAAAGAATTGGTGAAGGCTCCAACCCTGACAGTATTCAAGGCCAGGCTGGATGGGGCTTGAAGCAACATGGTCTAGTTGGAGTTTTCCCTGCTCAAGGCAGAGGGTTGGAATTAGATGATCTCAGCATCCTTTCCAACCATTCTATGATTCTATGACCATTCTATTCAAAAGGCTAATTTTCTCTAAAGCTCTTGGTAAAGCACATAACTTCAAAACAGTAAAAACTCACCATAAAGCTGTTGGTGTAAAGGAGTAAGAGGTCCTTATCCAATCTTTCCCCTTAAGTTCACCCTTTTTTTTGCTCTTTTGGAAAAGATACTAATGTAATATTGAGTGGACATGTGTGGGGAGTGAAGGTGATAGGATTTGCATGAGAAACACTCTGGGAAGGAGCTCTGAGGCCTTGATACTTAACAAGCCTTGTGGCAATAAGTTGAAATGTTGAAAGACAGGGAAGGTAAACAAGCAGGGCTTGGGGGGATAAGCCAGGATGTTGTTGTAACAAAGAATCTCAGGTGGAGGCCAGAGGAGGTGGAGGCCATGAGAAGATCTGAAGCAACAAGGTGAAACTGTTGCCGTGTGAACAATGTGTTCTCAGCATTGTGATTGGTCTATTTACCTGGGGATTTTTACAGGGGCCAATGAGATTGAGCGTGTCATTCTTGTGCAGATTGGGAAAGTATCGAACAAAGGGATAAAAAGGGTTTGATTGTAATAAAGTTGGATTTGAGTCTCCTCATCGACTTGAGTCCATGTCTTGATATGCCACAGACATGGAAAGCAGCAATGATATGACAGACAACTGAAACCTGAAGTGTCTAAAATGAAATACTGAAATACCAAAAATATTTGTGCTTTGGTTTTGGTTTTTTTTAAACTCAACACTTTCTAATATAAAAAAGCTCTCAATTGCAATAAATGGAAGAATGGATTGGAATGATACAGCATTGTCTAATCTAAAGACAGACATATTTCAAATGTCATGAAATCTCAGACTGGTTTGGGTTGGAAAGAACCTTAAATCTCATCCTGCTCCAAACCCCTGTCATGGGCAGACACACCTTCACTAGACCAGGTTGCCCCATTCAACCTGGCCTTGAACACTAAAAGAGACGGGGCAGCCACAGCTTCTCTGGGCAACCTATGCCAGTGCCTCACCACCCCCACAGGGAAGAATTTCTTCCTAATGTTTAATCTAAATATAAGTTGATATAATAAAAATTCAAATGTTTTAGACTAAAACACCCACTTTTTAATATAAAAAGTATTCGTTTTCCCCCAATGAAGCTCTATAGTTGCTTTGAGTTGTAGAATAGATCCTGGCATTCCCAAACAAATAGTTATGCTATTTTCAATGAAGCAGAAATCTGTTGCAACACAGTTAGGAAAACAATAAAGATTATTCTAAAAGGCAATCTTAAATTTTAGAATCTAGAAACAAGGTGTTTCAGCTTTAACGATTTTTTAAGAACTACCATTAGAAATGTAGCAAAATACTGGATATTGAAAAAAGTATTGATAATTTTTTCCTATGCTCAAATAATTTCTCAGGAACTTAAAGTATTACTGGTTTACCAACTGGATTAAGCCAAATACATGTATATGTACTAGCTTTTTATAGTTGATTTTAACTACCTTTTCAAAACACATGTATATGTTTGGTCTCCACAACCACAAATGTTGAAGCAACAAGAGTGATGCCATAAATCTTGTGTCTTGAAGGTTTCAAGATGAAACCAGAGAAATAAGCAATATCTTCACAGTCTCTTTGAGGTCAATAAGCTGACTAAATATTTTACCTATTTAAACCACAAGCTCGTTTCTAGATAAGTTTCAGGGAAAAAGAAATTAATAAAATTTACTTAGAGAATTCTGAAAAGTAGACTGATTACATTATACCCTCCAATATCAAAAACTATGCAAATTGAAAGGCATCTGTCTTGGACATATTTTTATATGATTGTTACTCATGGATTTAAACCAAGATTCTCCCAGGGAGTTTAAACAGCTTAACAGCCAGATGCCGCAGAGCAGTATCTGGCATATGCAGAGTTGATAAAGTTACCAATTTTGAAGACAACAGGAGAGACTGCAAATGTTCCCAATCATTATAATCAAAACAACAGAATGTATAGGTAAAACATTTTTAGTTGAGTATTGTGGCTTAAAGCAAAAGTAAATACCAACTGGTAAACAGTCTTTCAGACTGTCTTTCAGACTATATGGGTTATACTGATACTCAGCCATTCTACCTCCAAATATGCAAAATTATGCCAGTGTAGTCAGGAAAAGAGATTTCTGCAGTCCACTTAGGAAGGTTTATTATTTCTTCTAGATCTGCAAATTTGGAGAGCTATCTAGATGGGCCGATAACAAAGCTTTCAATTTTACGAAGAAATAAGTATAGGAAGTTGATTCTTCTGTTCTTATAGACTTACTTGATTCCAAAAGCACCAGAAAGATGGCCCAAATCATTACTGCTGTTAACTTGTCAAAATTATCAAATTTAATGTAAAACATTCCATTTCAGTGAATTCTAATGAGATATGCCTGACATAATGCTTCAGAGAGAAGGATCCCCAACAGACTTCCAGGGTCAGTGGCTGCAGGACAAGAAGAGGCAAATTACTTCTCAGACATGGTTACATTCATTGTGCAGATACCAAAAATATTTTGGTTTTCATTGCAAAGTATCTTTCTGGATGCATCTTTGCTATGGACAAGTGACATGTATAATGTCCTGATCTTCATCAAAATACTTAATATTGTATTCAAAACTGCAGCCTGTAGAATTGCATCCTTTTTCATTTTCAGGAGCAGAAAATTTCAGCAAAACAATTCCAGATATATTTGAAATATTTCCAAAATCTGCTTTGGAAAATCTTACCTGTAGTATCTGGTAAATACTGCTGACTATTTCATTCAGCTGTGTAGAATTTAATTAAAATCAAATTCACAATAAAAATATTCCTGGAAGAACATTCCCAATCCCTTTAACAAAATTTCAGGCAACTGAAAACTACCTGCAGGCAAAGAGCTATACCTTATTCTACTATTTTCTCACAAGCAATTAGGATGGCACTCATTCTTCCCCTTACAATTGCAATAACACTAGTGCTTTTCTCCTAAGCAATTTACAATATAGACTGGCAGGCCAGCAATTATGGTTTGATAGATGGTGGCACATCATATGCATTGCTTCAGTGGTAACAGAATAGAAGACCCTTTACTATTAAGCCAGCAGGAGGAAATGTTCCATCTGTCCCAAGAAGAAGACAGCATTCTTTATCGCCTATAGGAAATAGATTAGCATGTTTATCTTACCTCTCAAGGGAAAGATGCCAGTGGCACAGGCAACATGAAGCTTAGAGCACTGGCTAGCATTTTTTGCAGTGAGACAAAGGCCGTGACACCCATAAAGAATGAGATTACGGTTTAACTCCTAGAAACAGCCCCTCTGGAGACCTTTTACAGCATTTACTGAATGTCAGAGGATTTTGCTGTTTTTGTCTGCTAGATGTGTGCTGCAGATAGACAGCAGGATTTCAGCATAAAGTTTGCCTCTTTCTATCAGCTCCTAAATTCAAGCAAAAAGTGCCTTTGGCACTTCTCTACTAGGAAACATTTAGCACTGCTGCAGACACTCATTCCGAGAAGTCATTTCAAGGCACCAGAGTGCTTTGCTGTGTATGCATGAATGTCAGAGTTCACAAGTATCTGCACAGTCGTGACAAGAAAGAAGTTACTAATTGCCTTCATACACTGACCTAGAGGTGACAACAGAACAAAACAGTGCCCATGGATGCTCTTGATTACAATTCCCTTATTCTGACAGAGCACTTCTGGCCATGTTCATATTTTACACAACACACTCTTTCACTTTTAAGTTGTGTGTTTTCCCTATATATACTATAGTAGCTCAAAAGGGAACAGTGCAGCCCTATGTTCCACTCCAGTGAGACCTCCCACAAACATACAGCTAAAACCTATCTGATATACCATTTAAATTTCAAAGACCTACGTTGTTGCTTTATCTACTGATGTATTAGCAAATCCATGGTCACACCTACCTGTATTTTTTGTAACACAGTAAAGACCTCTAATCACAGAAGCACAACTGAGCCATTCTCCTTGCCCATGTATCTGCTATGCCCCATTCACCCAGGAGAGAAGACAGCATTTTAGGTAATCTACAAATTCCCCACGCAAGTTAATTACAACAGCTTTGTGAATCACAGCAAGGCAATGAGAACAAAGGTTTGAAATTTAGTTGAAACTCAAATCTGTACCCTGAGCAAATAATTAGTATATTTTGCAAACACAAATAATAAGATTCTAAGGAAGTAAAAATTTTCTTTTGCTGATTATTGTTGTCATTACCCCATAATATTCTTATGTAAAAACAGTGACTTCAATTTTCTCCTAAGTTCAGCACAACCAGTATCTTTCCAGTAGGGTCAGTTTTTGTCTGAGCTACATGTTGAGACAATAGTAGTAAAACTGTAATTTGGATATATAAATGGAAGCTGCACAAGATTTATCCAAATTCTACCTTCACTTGCACTCATAGAACTTGATAGGAACTAAATTGTTTTAATATTTTTCAGCCTGAAATTATTATTTTAATTGGCAGCAGAAGCTATAATTCAATATTTACCTAATGACAAAGAAATAACAAAAACTACCATAAACACTTCATACCTCAAAATCAAAGCAAGAAGTAAAGCTAGAGTGTGACGAGACAGTACTTATGAAAAATAGAAATATTCTCCAAATTAACCCATTTGGAGGTGCCTTCCCAGTTACATTCATAACCATTCAGTTGGGAAATTACGCAAGATAAAATTCTACCTGCTGGTGTCAGTTTAGAATCTCACATGAAAGCAGGTGATCTCAACTTCATGATTTCCAAGCAGTTTTAAGAGGTATCAGTTATTTAGATGATTCAGAAAAGCCAGTAACAAGTTGGGTCACAACTCACCCACTGAAAGTGATTCCTTCTGTTTCAGGTATTTCATTAGAGAAGGAACTTTTCTTCAGTTTCTAGTTTGTCAGTCCAATAGGTTTTAAAATATCCCCCATGATTCATATAAAGAAAGAGAACACAGAGAAGAGCAGCAAAAGATACAGAATGGTTTGAAAACACCAAGATAATTGAAAGGGAAAATACTAGTACATCTATCTCTCCCT
>JANHGB010030373.1:0-34705 GCA_026283785.1 Coracopsis vasa
AACAGGAGTTAGGATATGAGAACTGTATCACTTCTCTCAGTGTAAGTGTCTGTTTCTGTCAGCCCTCTCAAGACTTGAAAAGGACTTCGGTCTTGATTTGGAACCACAGTTAAATACAATCTGATATATGGGCAGTGAAATGTAGCAGCATTGGTGGGACAGCCATGGAAGGAACTGGGCCATACAAGGACCACTGCCTTTGTGGTGTAAGGAAACCTACCTATGCCAATAACCTGTTTCTGTATGCTTTTAACCTCTGGTTGTTAAGGAAACCTTTATTTTTTTACTATCTTATCTTTTTGTGTGCATGACGAACATTTCTCTAAAGGATGAGAATACTTCTTTATATCTGAAAGGCTTCAACTCTGGAGAACGCAAGACTCTAGCCACATACTTGAGTGGCTGTTAATTCTTTGGTGGTGAGACGAATGTTGTGAAAGATGAGAAATCTGCTGACTAACTGCTAGGTATTTAAAAACTATGAAAAGACGTGTTAAATTTTGATACACAAAGTTATGGCATTCCCCAATTACCTGTAATTTTTTTTTTAAAATCAGGATTAATCATAATAATAATTAAAAAACCCATAATTTGTCCTTCTAAGAGACTGAATAGGCGTTTGGAAGGAGACTGATCCTACTGATGGGTTAGTGAACTCA
The DNA here is from genome assembly GCA_026283785.1 of Coracopsis vasa. Classification (NCBI taxonomy): domain Eukaryota; kingdom Metazoa; phylum Chordata; class Aves; order Psittaciformes; family Psittacidae; genus Coracopsis; species Coracopsis vasa. The sequence continues at coordinate 660 of JANHGB010030373.1, forward strand.
GCTAGTAAATAAGTTGTAATGATGGAGAGACTGCTAACCTCTGGGCATTTCAGATGTATCTCATGCAGAGTTAGTGCATTAATATGTGTTTGTCTTGATAAAATAGTGTGACTGGCTGAGTGAGAGCTTTTAGATGCATCTTGAAGTGAGAGCTGCCATCATATGTAAGCATACAATTTGTGCTTTGTTTTCTTCGCTTGGTGTGTAACACTGTGCTAGGTGAAGTACAGAACTCAGACCTGAGAATAGTCTAGTAGTCATGTTCTCCTCGAATGCAATTGTAAAACTGATTTAAGCTATTCTTTTCTACACAACTTTCTTTTAAAAAAATAACAGTAGGAATACATGATTTAGTTTTGGTGAGCAAAAGTTAAATAGAACACTCATTCTTCATCAGTCATATTTTAACCTTAACTTACTTCTACTTGAATAGTAGACCACGTAGCAAATTCAGTTTTACATAAGGATGCTGGATTTTTTCTTGTATTTACCTGCATAATATAAGTTAGTTCCACACAAAATCTTAGCACTTTTTCTGTCTTTGCTTGTTTGAGGTGAGCAGCAGCAATCCTCAGGCATTTCCTCTTGGAAAAATTTGGTATTTCATAGCCTCATATATCTCCTTCTACTGAAGATGGGAATAAAGTAGATGAGAGCTAATCTAATCTAGGTCTGTATATTTTCTCCAAGTGCCTTTGCAAAGACAGTTCTGAGTGAAAGCAATCTTTTCTGTATACTTTTAGCCAGTATGATTTTGTGTATGTGTGTTTCAGAAAAAGAAACAGCCTAAATTTTTCTTTAGGTATATTAGTTTGAACTTACCAATGCAAAACTCCTTTTGTTATAATTTGAATTTTCTATTTTGCTTTGCATTATTCTTTTTTGACTGTATTTGTGCAGTACTTCAAATGTAGATTTATCTGTATATTTCATTAGTGATCTGTTCAGATCAATGAGATCCAAATTATTTGACCAAAAGATTAAAGTAGCTTTTAGAAGTTATTCTTGGAAATTTTGTTTCCTAAATTTCCAACTGTTGGTGTTACAAATTCGTTTTCAAGCCAAGAGCTATTTTGAATCTTTTGAAATATGTTTAAGGCCCTGCTCCTCCTCTTCCACTCCTTTCTTTCTCATTTATTGTTAGCAACATAAATCTGTGGTGCGTAGCTTAATTCATATGACATTTTACAAAATATACAAAAGAATATCAAGAAACATACAATGCAAAGGCAGTTGTGATCATAGCGGAGATCTTCAGCCTGTATGCTGTAATGTTTCCTTTACCATTTTGAAAATGACCCTGAAGAGAGTAAATAAGAGCATATCATGTGTGGAGAGATGCTATTTTAGCTTTTTGAGATATGGGGGTGATAGGGTTGGTTTTTATTTGGCTTGGAGGTTCTTTTGTTACTTTGGTATCTTTTCAGTTGCCTCTGCTCTTTCAAAAGATGTCACCAAGGAGAAAGATATGCTTCAAAGTGAAGTAGTAGCCAGTGTAACGCTGATTGAAAATTTTGAATACCTGGCTGTACTGTAACAAAAGATGTCTTAGACAGTTCTCTACTTCTACAAGTTCTTTTAAAACTTAGCCTTCCTTTACCATTAGCATTGTGAAGGTTTGTGTCTGATCTTGTGGCTAACGGAGATTATGCAAGACTGCAGTGCATAAATGGGGAGTTTTTCTTGGGAAAGAGGTAGGGGTTTTACCTTTCATGCATCACTGAGAGATTGTAGTATCAATCGTAAGACTACTGTCCCTATTTAAACATTGGAAGAAAACGGTTACAAAATAAAAGGAAAGACTGGATCAAGTGCCTTTCAATAAAAGATTTAAATTAGTCAATCTGTTTAACTTATCAAAAAGATTGAGAGATGACTTAGTTGCAGTATATAAATAAATGTTTTGACATTAAGGTAATACTGACTACTAAAGATTCTTTTAACAGTAGTGAAAAAAAAGGGTAATAAGAAAAGTGCTAAAAGATTAAACCAAACAACCTACAATTAGAATTTGAAAATATGTTTTTTCATGGAAAGGGTTTATGGCTGGAGGTGCCAAATTCTCTTGTTATCTCAGGATGTTTTCGAATCCCTCTGAGATGATGTTTGCTTTAGGCAAACGCACCTTGCAAGAAGGATTTGGTACTGGGGTTACTGGTTGAAGGTAATGATTTACAGAATGTGGTCAGTCCCTGTTTCTTTCAGTGATCTGTTTGCCTTTAAACTTCATGAACTTAAAACTCACTCATTAATTATTATTTGGGTTTTTTTGCCTTATTTAAAACAATTATTTTCACAGGCATTATTAGGCATGAGGGTATGATAGCCTTCTCATTTCTGTACATTCACATACTTTTATGTTCTCTGATTTGGGTGGTTTGAAAGCAAGATGCTGGGAGATACTCTTCTCTCCTTTTTTCATATTGACTGGTAGAAAGGTGTTTCATAAGTCTCACTGTACCCAAGACAGTGCTGATGCAAACCCAGATTTGTTAACTGAAGAGATACGAGTGATGATGTTGGAATAAATAAGTTAGATTCTTTTCTGAAATGAGCCTCTCATGTTATGAGGCTCTCTAATCCCTACAGGACAGTATAGAAAGAAAAAAAATTGTTGTTGGGTTTGGTTTTCAGGAACTCTATAAAAAACGAAGTAACCTGCAGAACCACCCACAGTTACAGTTTTATAGCTGTCCCAGATTAAAAAGACTTAGAAAAGACAATTGTAATTATCTTTCCTGTTTCAATTGAGATGGAAAAAACTTGTCTTCCAGTATCCATAAATTTACTATATGGCCTATTAAAAGACAGCTGTGGTGCAGTTCATGCTAATGAGTTGTCATGCCAGGAGAGTACTGCAATCTTGGCTGAACAGCCACCAGCAGGCTCTGAGGACAGGGGAGCACCTGCGTGCGGTGGGAACAGGAAGATTTGCAGATCAATGGGCTCTTCACAGTTTGCCTGCTCAAGTAAGAGCTGAAACTTTTGAAAAGAGATGGATTCTTTAGGGAGGAGAAAAATGGCATAGTAGAAAATCTTCTTTCTGAAAGTAATATAATTACTGTTGCTCATCAGGTACACATTTGTATACTTGAATTGGTTAGGAAAAGGTTGCTTTCTAATGAAAGATGTAACTACTTTATTCCAGTAGAGATGAGAAGGAATAAGACAATGTAGTTTACAGATAAAGGTAAAATTTTCTTATATCTTCACACTTTCTACATGTCTCTGTCTTGCTCTCACCTCGGCTATGTGTCTGCTAACCTGAGGACATCTATCAGACCCTGTTTCAGCCCGAAAAAAGTATGATTCTTAACTTTGTGATCTTGGTGGGAATGTGTTTGCAATAGATATACTTCTGGCAAAAACATTTACTTCCTTAAAGCTGTATGGGAGTTACCCTTCCGTCAAACAGTAAAATGCTTCACAATATTACTGTTGGAAATTATCCCCCTGAAGACATGCTGTGTAACAGAAGTAGCACAATGAAATGGCTTCTCTGGTACAGCCATTTACAAATCTATAAACTTTAAGCTATAGTAAGAAGCCTTGTTTTGCAGCTTTTCTTAATATGATGCAGAATATCTTTTAAAAATATTCATGGAAAATATGCTATGTCCTTTCTTTTGCTCTAATCCTCTGTATTACCTGTACAGAGAACAAGGATTTGTACGCCCCCCACCCTTGGTTTTTTTTTTTTCTTTTTGCTTATCTTTGCTGCAGTCCTACTGTCATTGTTTGATTCTGCTTAAATCCCTCTGTACCTAAAGGTACAGCCTTATCAATTGAAAAGCTAATGCTATATAAGAAGTGAAAAGAACACAGAAAGGTTTCCTAGCAACTACTGTGAATCCTTCTAAAGTAAGTCAGTTAAAACCATGTAGTACGTGCAGTGGGTATAAATTAGGGAGCTAAGCTGATCCACAGATTTACAGATGCCCACTATAAAATACAATAAAATCTGTAATAGAAGGTGAATTGCTCAAGAAGAAAATCACATCAGTCTTGACAGCTTTATCATTATTTAAATGATCCAGCTTAAATTCTACTGTGTAGTTAGCAAGACTGAGTGTCAGCGCTACAGCAGTGGCGTACAAAAGCACAGTTAATAGCATTGGTCGCTGCTGTGGTTATGTCTTTTACTGCTCTTTTGAAAAGCCAACCAGCAAACGTAAACAAACAAAACAAACTCCAAGGGGCAGTTGCGGGGAGCCATTACAAGGTGAGAATATACAAAATCACGTTGGTGGAACGGGATCTCTCTTGTTTTGTTCTGCTTTTGCACACTGTGAATTAAACCGGACATTTTTAGGTTAGTAAAATCTGTTCAGTAAAGTGTGGGGAGGCTAATAATTATCTGTCTCCATACACACTGCTCCCCTGCGCTCTCCCATGCACTGGCATTTTAGTGTGGGTTTCTTTACTCAACACATTTTATTGTAGATGTTTTTTTTAAAGAACTCCTTGGACTGGGATTATGTAGAGAATTGAGCTGAATCTCCCACTCTTTTAAAGACAACACCTTTATTTCTGGGTCATTCTCATTTGACACTCAGCTTGGTCGCACACAACTTGATAAGTTTTAACCAAAAAAAGTGTTTGTGGCTCATATAGTAGAATCCTTTATTATGTATTTAAGTTAATTGATGAATTGATTTTCAGGTCAAGTAGTGCAATACATTTTCATTTGACTAAACTGTTCCTCATTTTACACTTTACACAGAAATGACTTTTAATATATATAAGAGAAAATGTAGACCTGCAAATGCTAACTTTAAGCCTAAAATTTTGCATTACGGGTGAAACTCCCTCCTTACTAATGAGTGATTTATAGCACTTAATAAGTTTGTCAGAATTTTTAGTAACAATAAATAATACAGGGATAGTCACATGTGTTTGCAAGCAGGAGGATAAATAAACCAAGTAAAGTTTCCCCATTGTTTCCTAGCAAAAAAAAATGTACCCTCTAGTAAAGAGAAAAGGCAGGGTGAGCTTCAAGTGAAACTAGAAACTATTACCCCATCCTAATGAGACAAATTCATGTCTGAAGAATGCCCCATGTTGGAGAATGCCATTTGGGACCAAGATTTTATGGTGGTGTTTTTTTGTTGGTTGCTTAAGTCATCACCCCTGAAATGAGTCTCAGATGTGAAAAGAAGACATAAATCATAGTCCTGCAGAACTAACGCATGCATGCATGTGAATGTTCATGTTTTTATTGTAGTAGTTTGTCTTTGCTCTCTTCCATTTTGCAGAATCTCATAAGCAAAACTGAAAAGGTCTTGAAATACCCACTCACTCCAATACTTACCCAACGCTTACCACTCCCTGACTTCTCTGATCTTAAAGTCAGGTTGGAACTGTCAAAAGACTGACCTTTCTCATGTTATTGTGTTATTTCTGCTTCTCCTTTTGACTTCTCACAGAAAGTGCAGAGACACAAACATGTTGAAAAGCAAAACAAAAAAACGCAAAACACAAACAGCAGCACTCCAAACACCAAGCAAGTTGGGAGTTGTTCTGAAGTTTAGCAATAGTCTGAGCTGGCTTTTAAATCTGAGGTGCTCATTCATCCATTTTGTAGTGTGGAGAGCAGACTGACTTTTGTAACTGTTCTGGAGGGCAAGCATGAAAACTGGGAAGCAGCAGTTTTTGACACATTTTTATTCCTTAACTTCTCCAACCTCACTCAGCAGCCACTGCACTTTCAGAAATACTATGGTAGAAATCTCATTTAGTAGATTTTAACCTTCGTTTACACAAACAGGTCATGAATCTATTAGGAGCATTGCAAAACTGGTGTCTAGCCAGCATCTCCAAGTATTTGTGGATAAATTTGTTCCAGGCATAGCGGGGGACCCACCTTCCCAAAGGTCTATATTGATGCTGTCTGGTCACACTCACAGGCACAGCTGTACAGCTGCACCTGCCGCATTCTCTTGAAGAAGACTGGGAAATTCCTGTAGCAGAATTTGAAGCAGACAGTCCCTAATGCTATGTGTGTCTGTGTGTATTGCTTGTTTTGTTCCATTCTTTTTTCCCACCTATGAAGGAGAAGAATTGAGATACTTTGTTGCCACACAGTCTGCTTTCTCTCTGAGCCCTGAAGGAAAGCTAGAGACTTGTAGTATCAGGTGTGTATTACACACTCAGCTATTATCTCTGGCAACCATACATAAGCTTGCCTCATATATCAAGGGGTATTTGTTTTTGAAGTTGAAGGAATAAACTCTAGAAACTCTTTTATAAAACTGTGACAGAAAGGCCCATAACCTGGCTAATGTCAAGCTCCAGTATAAACTTACCATCAGGGCACGTATGTAGTAGTGCATTCTTGCTAATGGCCTGGCTGTACAGTCATAATTGTAGCTTTGGAAAGACTTATTAAGTCATCATCTTTGGCTGTGACAGCTGAAGTACAGTTACACCTGGCACAGGCTGATAGTTAGCAGGGTGCAAAACTAGATATATGCTAATGGTAGAACACATCAGAGTCTTTTCCCTTTACAGGTAAGCAGCATAGCAGATGCTTCTTAGGGGCAATTGCTTCCTTTCATCTTCATGGCATAACAGTCTTATCAAATACCATCTCCCTACTAAGATTCTTCACTATAGCCCTGGAGAGGAGGCCTTCTAATCATTCATGGAATTTAATTCTTACCCTCTGTGTAATTAAATTGCTACTCTTTAAAGATTTGTGCTAAGCGTAGAGGAATAATTTAGACACGCAATGTAATAACACTTCCAGATGGTAAATTCATGAGTCTTTTTTCTGCTGGTATAATTAATTATTCTAGTCTTTCATAACATTTGAACCATCATTATCTACCACTGTCTCCTAAACCTCAGCCAAAGTCTAGTTACTTTCTCCTTGTGTTTCTTGGTTGTATTCTAGTTTTACGCTGCCCAAATAAAGGAATTATTGTCAAGCAAAACCAATTAATAACTGTGAAGGTCATAGAGTGTAAAAATCTGTTTCCTACTACCCAGTGTGGAAGTTATTAGTATGCCATGGGGTTTTGGAGTATATTATCAGGATTTGGTTTTCCAGTAGTCTTTCTGATAGTATGATACGAGCAGCAACATTGTTGTCCTAAGAATAAATGAACTTATTTTGTCTTTACCATACTTCTATTTTGGCTTCTATGAAATGTGCTGAAATAAATTATGCTATAGGTATTTTCTGCCACTAGTTTCTCTGTATGCACGATTTTGTGTTCTCGTACTGCATGATTTGCAAAAATACATCTTAAAAAATAAAGTGCAGTATCTGTAAATCTGAAATTGACATGGGATGTTTATTCCAAATGTTATGTATGACTGTGAATAAATATTGCTTATCCACTCTGCAGGTGTGTGTATGCACATACATAGCATTAGCACTGTTTACCAGGTCATGTACTTAGCTTTAGCAGTTCATATTTCTTAGGACAGTAGGCATCTAGACTTTTATGAAATTACTTCCTGTGGTAAATTTATTAAGTACTGAGATGTCCTGAACAGTTTACCAGAAACATCCCTCACTGTCAACTTCTAAAATCTATTTTCATTGAGATCCATAATTATTAATACGTCCAAGAATTTCAGAACTACTGCAAGACATTTTTTTGATATCTAAATATAACAGGGAAGAAAAATTATAGAATTTAACAGATTATTAAACAAAAAGCTACATATGTAAAGAAACTGCTCATCTGGACTTGAAACTATTTGCCTTATGTTTATGGGAATAAATTCTGACAGTTAACTTAAAATTCACTTCACCCAGTTTCCTCTTATATCAGTCGGGAGCATGGTGTTCAGATATCATTCAGGCCCAAAGCATTCTGAAAAAAAGCTTGCTTGCTTTGTCTTCAGAGTCCTCCTCAGTCAGCACTGTGAAACAGAAGCCCCTGCACAACATAGCAATTGGGTTTGAGTAACTCATGATCATGCATGAAGCAATTCCCTATACATTAGATTTATAATCTGTTTAATCCTTTGTTCTCAGTGCTCATGTTCTTCAATTAGTGCCTTTTCACATGCATTTCTCTAATCTTATTTCATCTTCTTGTAGCCTGTGTGTTGTAGGCTCTGTTCAATTTTCTTTGAAGCTGATGGAAGGACTTCCACTGACTCCACTGTATAATAGGTAAGAGCTGTCTTGTTTTTCTGAAGAAAAGAAACCTAGCCTGATTTCAAAGAGTTATGCCTAGCTATGGTGATAATAAATTTGTGTGCAGAATGCTTCTGTACTTGTTCATTTCCTGAAAAATGACACGATTTTACTACCATCAAGGATGCACAGTAGTATGATTAATGAAGAGTGAAGTTGATACTCTTTACACATCACATTGCACCTCACTTCTCATCATGAGATTTGTATTACCACCACTAGAGGTAATATAAAGAAAAAAATTACTATGTTTTGCTTTAAAATTCCCCCTCCCACCCCTTTTTTTCTTCTGTTTTCAAATAGGAAAAAAGCCCACTCAGAATAAGAATATATATAACTGAAAGGGAGGGAAGCATTAAATTTTACAGTATTATTTTACAAAACACTTACAGTCCTATTGCACAGTTAAAACTATCAAAAAAGAAAGAAGTGGAATGTTTCTTACAGGTAAAATTCTATCTGTACAAGGCTATGCATCACTGAAGTGCTACTTGAACCCTGAAATAAATGGACCTCAAGTAGTGTGTAGGCCATTGTGCAACAATGGATTTCACCCTAAGAAATATCAAGTGGTATTTTTCAATCTAAATCAGCAGCGTGGGAAACACAGTAGAGTCAAAATACTCTTGATTCATAAATCTATGTGCATACAGGGTGTATATAAATAAATATGTGTATATAGACAAGCACAAAATACGAACACTAAGATGTAGTTGATTTTAGTTAAGTTTTACTGAGATAAAGTGTCAAAGTCCAGAGGGAGGTTTACAGTTGCTTTTTTTTCCTTTTGTGGAAAAATTTACAAATCATGCACTAAAGAGAACTGAACATTTTGGAAATATGGACACCATTTTGTTTTACCACCTGTAAAGCAGTAGTAATGTTGCTTTTATTTAGTATTGTACTTAAAAATTGCATTGCAGTACTGCCATGCAACTATTCTGAAAGGACCTAGCGACTTTGATATGAAAAGATTAACATTACAGGAAAATGGAGCTCGAAATTACATGTCCTCTGAGAATTAAGTCCTTGGTGTACAAAAAGCCAGAATATCAGATAGAAGCCTATTATACTTGTTACCTGCCTTTCAGTTGGAAATTGCTGCAAGCCATAAAAAATAGTCTTGTTCACACTGCTCAAGTTTAATTCAATCAGATTTGTTGAAGCTAGAGTCTTTAATAAATGACATTTTTTCAAGAAAGTAAACTTATCTCTGTCCCCTTCAGGGTTCTCTCCCTCTTATCCTTTCCTAGTGAAACTGCTAAAGTGAAAAACAGGACCACAACTGTCTGCTATCATATGGCAGTTTAAAGTTCCAACATGATGCTGGTTTTCAGAGATGACAGATACAGATATTAAACAGGATGTCAGCTTTGAAGGATACTCAGAAACATGTACAAGGGGCTCTTTAATACTGACTGAATTAATGCATTAATACTTTGACCTTACCACCCATAAATTCAAAAGGGCAATGCAAAACAAAACAAGCAAAACAAAAATCAACCAGCCAACCAAAAATATCTGCATCTGACCTCAAAGATCAATAAATCAGACTTTCTAGTACACTAGTTCTGATGGAAAATTACCATGTCTCTTCAGGCTGAGAGAAGATCTATTTACTTTATAATGTATGCTATAATTCTTAATCTTTTGACTGTGTAATTTCTACCTCAATCACCATAGTCATAAACAATGGATGTGGAAATCTTAATTTCTGAATTCTGAGGAAAAGAAAATAAGTGACTTTCAGCGTATGTTGTGGATTATTGAAGTCATTGGTGATTAAAACCATGCAAGGATACTCGAGAGTATAAAAAAATGGCCACTGATTTAAAGCATACACCCTGATCTTGTTCCACATCCTTGAGCCTCGATTTTAAGAGTATGTGCTGAAAAATATATGCACAGATGCATCTTTGTTCATGTGCACAAGGGGCAGTAGCGAAATGTCTCATATTTGTGGCTAAATTGTGTAGTCTTTAATCAGGAAAGACCATTGATATTCCTGCTACCAGATCACTGTCTGTTCCTCCAACCAATATCCTTCAGGAGCGATGGTGACAAACCAGGCTAGCTACTTCTCCATTTCTTGGCTAAGCTCTGCACTGGGAGGCAGAAGAAATCCCAGATGGAAATCTCAGAGAGATTTTCAAGACATCATAAATTTTAAATTCCATTTAAAAATTTAACTTGCTAATTGTCCCTGATATCTCCTTTTGAGAGATGTCATGTCAGGAATGTTATGTTCCACTAAATGTATGTCCATGTCTTTTCTCCTTCTGCTGAATGAATGTAATAATAAGACTAGGGACAATTTTAAAGTTGCCTTCAAATTTTTCTGATTCTTTCTCTGGCATTAATGCTTCTAAGAGCAAAAATCTTCCAGTTCCTTGCTCTGTTTTTTGTTGTTTGTGGGTTTTTTTTTTTTATTTTGTTGGGTTTTTTGTAATTTTAACTTGCATTAAGCATTCCACTGAGTGGTTCTCAGGTGGAGGAAAGATGCGTGGCTGTCTCTGTATAGAAGTATGGAATGAGATAAATGGTTTTCAACTGCTTTCAAAAAAAATAAATCAGATGGTTGAAATTCCAACCATTATAAATTCAGGTAAAAATAATCTATTAAGAAAAAAATATCCTGTTCTAATTATGGTCAGCCACAGTGGCTGACAAAGAGGTGAATGGTTTTATACTAGCCCTTTGTAATATCAGCCTGACCTGGAAAAATTATTTGTTAGAGCCAGAAAAATCTGGATTGCAGTGAAGCTGAAATTTATTTTTTAGATGAGCATATTGCTGAGATGGTGCTATTAAGAAAAGGTTGATCAGTACAGAGTCAAAACTAAACAGGAAGTTGAGGTGTCTCCTATTCATCTTTAGGCAGGGTTGTCAACTCATAACAAGTTCTTCCTTGGTACTCTGTTGGCATAGATTTTCTATCTTAATTTGAAAAAGAGTTCTGCAGCACACTTTCTAAAATTAATGCCAAGGAATAATCTTTAATTAATGGCACATCTTCTTCCTTTAAAATTAGAAACACTTATCAAACAGTAACTCACTGTCATGATTGTAAAAATGAATATATTATATAGATATTGTCATCTCAACAGAAAGAATGGCCTGATCCAAAACCTGGTAAATCAATGAGCCCAGAATTGTATTATTCAGATTTTAGACTAAAGATTTTATCTGTAGCTTTTATGAATGTATGACCTTCTTGTTTCTTAGTGTGGTCCTGTGTTCATGCAACTTGGTATTTTGTTTTGTCTTTGCAAGGGTCAAAGTATTAGTCTCTAACAAGATGCCATGTGATTTGACTGACCAGTAACAATTGAACTGTACAGCTTGAACAGTGAAGTTTAAATGCTCTAAGAAATGATCCAGAGAGATGATAATGAATATATTTCAGAAATTGTTATCTTCTTGCCAGTATTCTAAAAGCAGAAAATTAAGATTGAGTAAATTAGGGTAAAATTTGTAAGCTAAATTATCCATTTTGTATTCTTTGTTTAGCTGCATTATTTTCCTTTTTCTAATCAGGAAAATAGAGAAGAAAAAGCTCTCTCATTGAGATCATACAAGTGATAACTATACTGCAAATCTATATTATTTGCAGTGAAGTCAATTGTAAAGGATACAATATGAGCACAATCCACATTGGAAATGTTCACTAAGACTTCCATAGCTGTGTAGGCTTGGGAAGTACTCTGTGTTGCTGGATCCGCTCAGAAGTGTTCAAGATTTTCAGTAGTGAATGGGAAGGGACTGAACTGGGTATTGTGCTTTATTTTGTGACACCAAGGAGTTTCAACTTGTAGGCTGTTAAGTTGACAAAATATGAAACTTCCTATTTGATATTGGAGGTAGAGGTATATGCATGTGAGTCTTAAAATTATATAAAGCACGGTATTCTAAAAATTACTTACAAAAAAGGATTAGGAATCTGAACCTGCAGTTATCCTCCAATGTATCACTTAGGCTGTAGACTTAGACTTGTGACTGTGCTTCACCCACCACCTACATAGCCCTCAAGTTCACCACCACACACTTGAGGCTCCAGAGCCTGTTAGGGCATGCTTGAGATATTCGGCAAGTTCGGGAATGCAAGCTTAACAGGTTTGCAGCCACAATACTGAACAACAGAGAGAAAAGGCTCAATTTTTCTGCATTACTGCACTCTGGATACATAGGAGCATGCAGGCTGTTTGGAGGTGAGATGCGTTTGGGCTCGCACATGAAATACAGTATAGATACGGCCTCACAGACTGCCTCCAGAATGGGTGATCTCATCTAAGAAGCAGAGTGAAAACTCTATCAAATGACGTTAGACCCTACAACCTGATAGAGTCAGGGCAGGCTAATTGAATGAGCAACTGCCCACAGTGTCACTGCTCATTGGGGAGTTTGCACTCACTATGACAGCCATGAAGAAGTATCTCTTGTTTTATACTACAGCTGCATCTTAGGATCACACGAAATCCCTTCTGCCTAAACTGATCAGATTCAGAGTTCGTCTCCTGCCACTGATGTTATAACCTCCTCTCCTTTTGCATCGTCTATCACGAGATACCAGTGAACCGTGCTGAACCGTGAAAATAATGGAGAGCGAGGGGGGGCATTTGTAGGTTAATATGTCAGCTGTGCTGGATAACAGATGGCTGTAATGATCTGGTCCATGATGTGATGTTACAGTTGGTAAGGCAACAGCACTGCAGAGGCAAGTTAAAGAGAAGCATCATAGATAAAGCACTGGGGGGAGAGTGGGGACAGGCGAGAGGCAAAACAAACAAAAATACTTGTTAAATGTACAGGAACAAGTCTTCAAACACATCAATAGAAAGACGAGAGAACAACAAAAAGCATTTAAGATTCCAAAGACGAGGAGCTACATAAAAATAATTGTTTCATTCTGCAGCTTAGGGCAGTACTATAGTTGTTTATTAGGCAATTATTTTCTGTCATTTTGAAGACTTTATCTCTTCCAACAACTTAAAGATACTACCTGAATTCTTTACAGCTATGTTCCCTCCACCTCTGTAATAGTAGTATGCACCTACTCTGTAATTCTTCCTTTCTCTTGTCAAGCACTGGGCTTTTTGTGTTATCACAGCAACCTGTCAATACCCACACAGCAAAACTGATAATAAAACTTTTTTGTCTAGTGACATGTTTTACCTCAATACTATGTGGGCTAGATTCTGATAACCTTATTTATAATGAACAGTACCTTCCTCTGAGTGATAGATTCCCTTATGGGATTAAAGTGCTATCAATATGTGTACCTTAAGTTTTAAATTAAAGGATCACACTTTATCAGTCAGTGAAATGCCAGCACCTTTGGGATGAGATGTGACAACAGTTTAACAGTACCTACCACTGCTACCTAACAATTTAAGACAGAAAATGAAGAACAGCATGGCCACTTGAAGAGGCAGAGGAAATTGAACTGGGTCAGTTCAATGACAGGATTGGTAATTTCCAAGAGAATCAAGATACAACTTGCATGTCTACCAAAGGTGGCTTGTGAGAGTGAATAATAAAAGGTTGTTAGAAGACCTGCAGTTTCAAATTTTGTGATAAAGGGCAGTACTTCTTAAAGTATTGTACCAGCTAGCCTGACACGTGGAATAGCTCAGGACTGGCGAGTCCTCTCTGGTGCTATTCCCTGCAGTATTGAATACATCCCGTCAGATGTTAACTAGATATTGCTAACATGGTCAAAACTGGAGATGCACCATTGGTTTCTTTGGCCAAGAGCAACACTTTTTCCTGTCTAGCAGCATCAGGATTTTCAGTCAGTGTTTTAGTGCTTTCCTGCCCTGCAGATTCTGTCTTGATAGCTGCATGTGCTAAGGTGGCTACGCAGAACAGGAGCTGCAGCCTCAGCAAGCTTGTAAAACTGTGAACATCAGTGTGTCAGTCCTCGCTGCTCAGTGGCTTGGCTTGCTCTGGTGCCTCTGGACACAACAGCAATTACAGCTGATGTTACAGCCCCAGTCTGGTGGTTGGATATGCTAATTTAGCCCTGAATCGTGGCTTCTGTCGACTAAGGGTAATTGATTGACCTTCAGTTACTGAAAGACTGCTGTTTTCTGTCCCTTTCTGTAGGAGCAGCACCTTTCTTTTGTCCTTCCTCAGGTTTTTCCTTTTGCTCATCTTTGGAGCTCTGTACTATTTCACTTTTCCTTTCCCTCTGTTCCTATCCAGAGGATCCTTTTGCAAATAAGCAACAGGAATCTGCAATTTATTTTATGTTTTATTTTACTAATTTTATATTTTCATTCTCTTTGATTTTTTTTTCTCTTCTCTTTTCTCAGCTCACAAGCTTTCCATACTGGTTTCCATGGTTTCATACTGGCTCATCGTCAGACTACTAAAAGGCTGCAAAGTGAGTAAAGTGGGGTCACAGCTGTACACATCTGGTTTTCATCTGTAAGTAAAGTCTTTGATTGCCAGAAAGTACTTGTATGTTTCATCTTTTTATGATCTATCAGAACTATTACATGAGATTTCTTTTGGTTTTTTTAAGGAAAACCAAACAGGGTAGTACTTTCTTTTGCTGTCTCTAGCAGAGCCTCTGTTAGAGGCCAAATTTTGCAGTGGAAAACTGTACAGTTACTGGGATTTCAACTGTGGCTAGGAAATACATTCTCTTTGGCACAATTAGCTACTGAAGGTGCTGCCTGCTAAGCTGTATGAAAGTGGAGCATACTGGCTGAAGGATGAAGGTTGACAGAGTGAGGGCAAGGGAATATTGAAAGTTAAGTGTGTAGACAGAGGCAAAGAGACTGTGAAAGCGAGATGAGAAAAAGGTTAGTGATGGAGTAGGGGTTGAACACTGAGGGGAAGAATTCAACTGTGGAGCTGCAAGATGGTTTAAAAGAGATGAGAAGCCTTGGAGCAGAGAGAGGAAAGAAAGAGGAAAGAGAAAATAGTCAAGAAGCTGGGAGACAGAAGGACAAGACTGGAAAAGAATAGGAAAAGGTGGGGAGGGAGAAACAGAAAAGGAAGTGAGAGATTAAGGAGAAGTTGAAAAAGGAAATTATGCAGTACAACTGGCACTGTCAGCTCAAACCCCAAACTGGAACCATAAAGGTTTGTCATTTGTTTTTGATAATGTTCTCTTGATGTACATCAGGTTTCATGAAATGTTACTGTACGGTCAGGACATAGGTAGGGAATCAGTTGCTATAGAATACAGATGAATACAGCAGAGTGAAAGGAAACAAAGTTAAAATTCACACACATAAAGGAAAGAAAAGGAGGTTAAAATCAAGATAAACATCCTGAAGACAACTTTACACTAACTCCTGTGGAACAGCAGAAATGCAGAATCCTGCCTGGCTAGAAGTTTACTGATCCATTTTAGGACACTTGTGTGGCTAGGCTGCTTGCAGTGATTCATTCCTGCATACTCCACTCTTGGTAGTAAGCCATTTTAAGTCCAAGTTCCATTAACATTAGTTCACAGGGCTTGACTGGTAGCAATAAAGCATGGCTAGAAGTTCTTAATTAGACTCTCTAAAATATTGCATCTGGATATTCATTGATTGTACTATAGTTTGAAATGTTTGATTTTAGATAGTTTCTTTATCTGGGAGGTAAAATGTGTTGACTATTGGAGAAATGTAATTTGCACAAATTATATCAAATACGTAAATCCAGTGAAGCTTTTGAATGGAGAAAAAGAAAACCACCAATATCCTTTTCTGTTATCAGAAAATGGCATGTTAATGTCAGCATTTCTTACTCTCCTTTTCAACCTGACAAACTCCATTTCCATGCTTATCCTATCTAATACAGGGGGTGTACTTTTTAAGAGCATGAATAAACCCCAAAAGCAACAGTATGTTACAGAAATGTGAGACTTCATTCACAAGTTGTTCCACAGACTGTTTTCTAGCAAGTTATTCTTTCAAATATATATTGCTTAGTATATTCATTATATTCATAAGAGTAAGTGCCATTTACCTAGTGCATTAATTTAATTTAAATAACTATTATTAGTTCAACCTGCCATAGTTCAGGACTGTACTGATCAAGGCATTTGCTTAAATACATACTCAGGGCTACTGAAGACGGTAGGGCTAAACACTAAAGCATGTGCTTAAGACCGACATATTGCTAAACACATTCTTTAGTAACTGTAATAAGACCCTGATATTATTGCTTATATACCTCTACCTTTTGGGACTTGTAATGCATGGGGGTTTGCCAATATAAATCTGACAAGCTGCCTGCTAGAAGATCTTGTCCTGATTCCCTATCAATAAAATCCAGTAAATCCCACTGATCACAGCCAGAATTAAATGATCACAGCCAGAATTATGATCATATATATCATGCTGTGGCAGATGAGCAGGTAATAAGAATAAAATAAAGCTTCAGAGAGAGAAAAACTGGTGAGTAACAGTGAAAATGTCCACTCAGTTTGCAGGTTTGTTTCCTTTACATTTGGTACTTACCCTTCTTCACACCATGTGCAGAGTTGCATGACAGCAGTATAAACCATACCCATAAAGGCTTCACTGGATTTGTGTATTTACGTACTTATTTTACATTTGCACCACTATTATGATGACAGTGATGAGCGTACAAAGACACACAGATAGCACCTTTAGCTGGCAGAATCAGAAAGGGGAAGTTCACGAGGCTTGGCTGAAAGAGGGTGTCACTGAAAATCTCGCAGTACCTGTGCTTATAAGCAGTCTGTGTGAAGTCTGTGTACCCTCAGTGAGTACTTTGAAAGACTGCTGTGTCACTTCAATCACAGCTCTGCCAGAACTGATGTGCCAGAAAACCTCTGTCAAATTCTGCCTGTTTGAACTACCCAGAGCATCAGCATGGGTAACTAAAATAAGCCATCAAAGTGAGAAGTGCAATTTTGTATTACAACAATTTGTTTTCTAGAGAAGGCAGAATACCATAACAAACCAGCTTGATTTATGTGTCAGTTTTAAGTTCCTCATGCATCTAATACTTAGTCCTGAAAAGTGCTGAGAACCCACAACTCCTATTGAATTGGTATTTGCTTTCAGCCTAAAGAAAATTAGAGAAGGCTATTTCGGAGAGCTGAGGGAGCTGGCACTCAGTAAGTGATAGGAATTGGCTTGGCAAGTAAATGTCATCATCTTCCAAAATTGTTTCTGATCCAATTCTCATAATGACAGCTAAGCTTCCAAATCAAGTCAAAGTCAGCAATATGAACAAGTTGGAGCTCTTCCTCTTCACACTCTTAAGTGTTTTTCTGCCCTGCTCTGTAGTCCTCTGACAATCCTTATTTCCGCTTCCATCTTATGTGAAGCCTTTCTCACTCCTGTTTTCACCACCCATAGCAGGCTGCCAGACCCCTGACAGGTTGCAAGGTCTCTCTGGTTCACTCCCCTAGCTGCAGGTGAAGGAGTGATGCTTTTCAGTCTCCCCAGGCGGATCAGCATGGGTCCCCAGTATCTCTTTGCAGACACAGACATAGTACGCTTCAGCATCTCATGTACTTTGGAGCTAGGTTTTAATCACGGACATAGTGCGCTTCAGCATGTCGTGTACTTTGGAGCTAGGTTGTAATCTCAAAGCAGCTGGGGAAGCCGCCTGTGAACATGTGCAGCCCTTAGCACTATCACATACTTCCAGTGGCAGCAGAAGGTACTCAGGGATTAATTCTGCACGAAACCTGCTGCTCCTGGCTTCAGCCTTAGGAACTGCACTTCCTTGGCCTGTGCTGCAGGGTCTTCCCTGCCAGTCCCTCCTCCCCAGGCGCTTCCTTTTCTTTTTGTGCCTGCCTGCCACTCTCTTTTGAACTTGCATTTAACAAGAAGGGCAAAGAGGAATTATCATTCACAGAGTTGCAAAGAAAAGAAAGAAAAGTCACCAGATAAAACAGAGAAAACATGCCAGTAAGTAGTTTAATGTTTTCAGAGGCTTATTTTGAGTACATGAAGTTGGCAGGTGCCAAACAGAAGCACCGAGCAGTTATATTCACGGAAATAAATTCAGAAATTCATAGAGTATTTTAGCAAACGTGCAGGCACCTAGTTTGACTGCTAACTATCTACCAAATATTGTCACTTGGAAGGCCCATAATATTATATGGGGAAAAATCTCTGCCCTAGGTACAGCCATGTTTGGTGACGATGGAGGTAGTGGTGAACCTGATGTGAAACAGACACTGTCTAATGAGGTTAACAGGGGGCCTGTGGGCTTTTAAGTCCTATCTTCCAAAAACTTTCTATATGGAAACGGAATTTCTTTGTTTTGGTAGAAGATTTTTTTTGAAACTCTTAGCCATTTAAAAATACAGAGAAGCTCAGTAAAACATCCCTTAAATCATGCTTTCTGTATGGATTGCTCTCCTTGTTTCTTGTGTGAAGAACAGAGAATCACGTCTCAGTAAGGCCATGTATGTAAGGGCTTTTTCTCCACTCATCTAACAGAGCTTTAACACAAATATTCAGTTTTGTGTTTTTCAAATTCTGTCTAAAATAGTCTGTTTGCAAGTTGTATTTCCTAACCAGGAAAAAAAAAAAAAAAGATTATTCCTTAAATACCTCCCTTTTAAACCCAGAGTAGGAGATGGCCTAGTGTCCTGCTGTGAAAAACAAAAGTAATAAAAGTTCTAAATAGATAGGATGATAGATTCCACTTTTACCTTTTTTATTAAATATGTTCCTCTGGACTGAAGGGCAGAACGAGTACATGATATTCACTAAGTCACCTTAGCTTAGCAAGCAATAGTAGTACAAATACTTTTAGCTGTAATTATGAATTTTGCTGGCACATCACTAAATTAGCCAAGTGACAAAATTAGCTGGTTGTTTGGCTAAAGACCAACAAGAATTAATCTGAACCACTGATGTTACTATCCCTGGGCAGTGCAAGGCTTTTAATAAACCACAGACTCAGAAAGAGTAAACCAGAAAAATGTAGTTTGCCACAAGCAGTGTTTGGTAGTTGTGTATCACTTACAAACTATTTAACAGATAGGTAAAAGCAGTGCAAGCCATGTGACCTGATCTTGCTTCCACTGAAATAAACCAACACAAATTTTGTGGACCCCAAAAGGAAAAGGCTCATAAAAAATAAACATAAGCATATAAGTCTTTATAGAACAGGGACTTTGGGGAAAAGAATCATAGAGTCATAGACTGGTTTGGGTTGGAAAAGACCTTAAAGATCATACAGTTCCAACCCCACTGCCAGGGACAGGGACACCTTCCACTAGCACAAGTTGCTCAAAGCCTTGTCCAACCTAGCTTCCTCTCTGGGAAGAAAGAAGAGAAGATCAGTTCCTTCATAAGATACTGTTAACTTTTCATCTAAATAGAAATGTTCCATTGTTCAGCCTTCTGAATATGTTCAAAATAAAGCAGATCATTCTGTGCATCATATATATATGTGTATATTATTTGAAGACAGACTTATGAAGACAGACTGGTATGAATATCAAAACTTCAATCAGTACAGACACAGATCTGTGCCCTACCTTAGATGATGCCTTTAATGCCTTCCACTGGTACAGCAATCTTATCATGCAAATGGTCTTTAGAGCTTCAGTTGTCAAAATTAAAAGACTGTATAAGCCTACAAAGTTTCCTTGAGGAGGCTTTGAAAGCTTACACATTAAACCCTCACTAGATGAGTTTTAGGGTCCATTCAAACTCAAATCATTCTATGATTCTGTGACAAACAGACACACCATGGCAGCTTTCAACTCAGCAATATTAGTAAACTACTGCTCTGAGTAAGATAACTGCAGTAAACTACAGAAATGCAAAAATGAAATAATACAAAACTTTAGTTAAATTAAAGTTACATGCATTTAGGAATTGAGGGAGAAACAGAAATAACAGAAAAATGCTTTGTGTATAAATCAGTAGGAGAGGGGGTAAAACCACAGAAGATGAAACAGCAGGATCTTTCTATGACAAGAGATGGAAATACGTGATAATTAACGTAAATATTAATTTTATAAAACTGGGAAATCCATTTATCTTGCAGTGTTGCTTCTCTT
Source organism: Coracopsis vasa (assembly GCA_026283785.1). NCBI lineage: Eukaryota > Metazoa > Chordata > Aves > Psittaciformes > Psittacidae > Coracopsis > Coracopsis vasa. The sequence goes on from JANHGB010030373.1 coordinate 20,819, forward strand.
CCTCTTGGTAAATACTACCCTTGTGACCAGTCTTTTAGAAAAGTGGCAGTAGAAATAGTGACTTCTGTGGAATGCCATCAGTGACAACATTCACATGGCAGCACCTGGGTAAAAGTCAAACTTGGAACTGCGGGATGTGTGGCCAGATGCCATATATGGATGCATTCAGAAATGAAGGAAAGACAGTAGAAATCATAACAAATAAATAAATAAATAATGGATAGCTCAACAAAATATTTTTTTTTTTCTGGGGAAAAGAATGAAAGGGGCATTTAAATCTGCAGAGAAAAAAGAAGATAGTTATCTTTTCCGCTCTGCTGACCTTGAGGGCTTCCGGAGCCAGGCACATCTTAGTACAATTTAGAGTTGTCTCAGAGCTACTTACTGTAATCAGGTCCCCCTCTCACAAGTTCAAGAGGACTCCCTGTGCCAGTGGTGCCTAGGAAGAGGTGCCAAAAGCTGCCAATGTGGCTTTCTGGCTGAGAGATCCCAGCTGGTTCCTCAGTCTAGCTTTGTAAATTGGCAGAACAAGGTTGCCACCTGGCTAGTTTAAAAAAAAAAAAAAAAAAATGGCAACAAACCCAAAATTAGTCTCTGCTTCCTTCAGCAATGACTTGCATGTGTGCCAAAGCACTCTGCCTGAGGTTTTCGAGGTGCAGGCTGAGCCGCACACGTGGCCTGGCTGCTGCGGGACATCCCTGTGTCCCCAGCCTTTGCTGGGCAGCTCTGCTTCCCCTGTACATCACAACCTTCTCCTCACCCAAATGCATCTGCTGCTACCACAGCAGTATCAAGACATATCAGCAATGGCCAGGCAGGGGCTATGTAGCAGAACATGGACGAGCTTCAATGTTTTGAGCTCAAAGCGGTTTTGTCAGTAGGCTATGCAGTGCACCAGGGCTGCTTTTCAGATATCTCACACAGGGGGAAAGGTCTTCGCGAAGGCAGAAGAGGTGAAGTGGCTAACTCCCTCTCTGCAAATGAGACACAGCTCACCGTGCTGATGAGCTAATGACACAAACCACTCTCTCTGATCCTCTTCCCAAAGGGTATTTGAGATGTGAGCCAGCAGATGGTTGCTTACAGGTTCTATACATTGTTCTGCTTGTGTTATCTTCCTCATGCTCAGAAACTGGAGATCACAGCTTCTCAAAGCATTAGCCACCACTAGGCTGGGTGTATACCCAGTACCCATAGGAAGGGCATTGTTGCTCACTCCAGTCACTTTGTTATCTTGCCCAAATTATAAGCGGTCAAACAAAAAATATTAACAATTTACCAAACCACAAAACCCAAATCTCTTTATGAATGCTTGATAATTTCTGTTACACATGGTACACATAGTACACATTGTACACATAGCATACATAGTACACATGGTACTTGCATCATGAAACTGGTTTAAATGTTGTAAAAACCTTGCTTTTTTTCCCATCAGTGACCAAGAATGTATGTTACATACAACTTTTAAAATAAAATATTGTCCTAAGAGCCAGGTTGGACATTTGTGCTGAGCATATTTAAAGCACCAGTGACTGCACACAGCTTAAGATCAGGCAAGAAGATGTCCTTAACCCTATGTAAAGCTGGAGAAAACATGAGTTTGCCTAACGAGGGAAAGAGATTTTGTTCACCATTTTTAGAAATATTTTTTTTTTGTCTGAATTTAAAAAGTTCAGACAGATGTCTGAGAGGATTTGAGGTTCTGGAAATAAAATTAACTGCAGAGCAGAGGATTAAGGAAAAAGGATATTGAAAAGCAAAATGCAAAGGGAACACAAACCCTGAAATATCAGAGAAACACCAGATGAAAACAACATCCAGAGGAACTATTGATTGATCTTCTTCCCACTTACCTTCAAAAGCTTATGAACAATTATTAAAATGAGGAGAATAAGCCTAATATAGAGCTGTATCTCTAAAAACCAAAAACCTTGAAACCATTTTAGGTACTTTAAAAAAGGTACTTAAAGCATTTCTAAAGAGCTAGAAATGTTTTTAGATAATAACCTGGTTTGGTTAGCAACAACTCTTTCATACAAATCTTAGTGCAAGATACAGCTTCAAGCGATGCCACGGGGTCAGCTATTCCATTATCTGAAGAGACAGACTACTGGAAGGTCTTTGTCTAACTTCCTTTTATACATCTTTAGTTTCTGAGATTCTAAAATGTCTCTGGAATAATGTCCCCAGGAATCTACTCTAGCATCTTACTACCTCCTATTAGGGAGGTGTTTCTGTAATGTCTAGCTCAGCTATCACTCTGCAATTCAAACTCATTGTATTTGTTGCTTTCAGGCAGCAGATTCTCTTTTACGTAATATATAACATTACCACCCTCCCTGAAACCTTCTTTTAAATAGCTATAGACTGTCATGTTGTAGACCAACCAAATACATTTTGTTGTTGTTGTTGTTGTTTCTTATGGTTTTTCAACATATCAGTATTTTTTTTGTTCACTTCTAGATTCTTTTAGGAGTCCAATCTATATTATCCAAAAGGAAGATGAAAACATTCAAACATTTTTTCACCTTTAAAATGTGAAATACAGGGATTCTTAATCTAAAGATATATCTTGCTTTGATAATTGAAAAGTTAAAGATTATTTTTAAAGCATTTAAAGGGTTAATGTGCAATAAAATAAAACATTTGATCAATGTAGAGCAATTGTTTTTGTTTCCCTGGGGATGGGTGGGTAATACTTTAAGACAACTGAATTTAGAATCTTTTAAAATTTCTGCCAGCCTACTACAAGATTAATTATTTGAATAACTTCAGTTTAAATATTTCATAAGAAATAAAGCAAGGTTAAGAAAGAACAAACTGTATTTCAAACAGTACAGTTAGATAACCTTGTATGAAACTCCTCAAGACACCAATGGCAAATATAGATCCTTGAAGACAATAGTAATTACTAGTTCCTTGACTTCTCCCTAAGGTTAAAAAAGAAGAAATCAATAATAACCACCATTATGCTAACTCTTCACCTTCCAAAAAGTGTTATTAAACAAATTCAGATAAATAACATAGCACAGTCAGTGAAATGCACTCAGGATTGGCTTTTGCAATGTTTTCGTTGAAGACAGGCGATGTGTCTGAAAGAGATCTTTTTATTTAAGCAGATGACAAGAAATATTTGGTTTGATCCTAGCCATAAAACAAAACCACTTCATGCTGTCCTGAGTTAATCAAAGTTTAGCAAGAACCAGGACTGCCACATGAAAATCCGCAGGCTGCCATTAAAGCGTTAGAAAAATGATGCTCCTTTTTGGGATGAGTCATTTGACTTGTGCTGCAGAAGTTATGTGTTTTCTTATCTTTCAGGAGAACATTCCCCTCATGTTTTCCTTCTTGATTCATGATTCACTCATGATCATTTGATGATCCTAAAAGAACAACAACCTTCTTCTTGAAAGCATGCAGCCAGTACTGGAAGCATTCGCATGCTGCATGACAGGAATACCAGCTGGGTTAGAAATATAAACAGGAAATTCAATAAGGTTGGATTTTGTAACACAGAAGTCAAGGGGCAGCTTTGTCACTGAGTTGCATAATCGAGCCCTAAGAGAACTCAACACAAAGACAGAATGAAAAAAAAAGAGAAGCAGGACATCATTTCACTACATGGTTCAACGGTGGTATTCTAAGTAAGACTCTTCTTTTCTTACTAAATTGTTCCCTCTAATAGATCTGTTTTAAAAACATTATTTTTGCTAAATAAGATTATCATACAAATCTTGGCCTGTGACCTTTTTTTACCAAAATTTTGCTTACTAATGAAGAACCATATTCATTGGAAATGGGTACTTCTTGGAAGAAAGAAAATGTCTTCTTAGCAAAGTGTAAATCCTTGAAGGTGGGCTGGTTTGTATAGAGGCTGTAAGTGGAATAAAAGTAAATGTCATTGAATTTCTGAGTCTGAAAGTTAGATGGTGAATTCTCATGTAAATTATTATGGAAATTTAGCTCAGTTTTTCAGTTATCCAGGATTTTCCTCTGTATTTGGTAAAATGGAGACCTGTCTGGAGTGAACTGTGATAATGAGCACATTCCTTTTGTATCGTTGTAATAATTCATATTTCAAATCAGTTAAGAAAAGAGCAAATAAAAATTATCAAAACCTGAAGCATTTCTATATATCCCCATCAGAACCTGGGACACAGCACACACCTTTCCAACGCACCTGAGTCTGTGCATCCTGAAAACAAAACAAAACAAAACAAATGCCTTTGTAATCTTCATAATGAAATGTTTAGATTAAACCAGTTGTTAATTAGGCTAAGAATCTTGTGAAAAGGTGCTGTTCTGTTACGGACCAAAACTGCCCATTTCTTACCATTTCCTGGTAAGATGAGCCATGGAGGCAAATCAGCTTTCTTGAAGTTGTCCCTTGGTTGGAGGGGTGAACAGGAGGGATGCAATGTTAGGGTCCTGCACTGTCTGGTGATGGACAGAGGACCAAAGGGCTCCTGGTGCAGGGTTTGTGCTAGGCTGGTTAGCAGCCCCAGAGCCCCCAAGGGACCCACAGGAATGGCTGCAGCAGCAGTCTTCACACATCAGTCCTGCGCCTGCTGCACCAGTGTGAGAGACAGGGTCTGGAGCACGGTGCTGATGGCCTTTAGGAAGAAGAGGGCTTTCATGTGAAAGAACACCTTCTTCTGAAAACAATGATTCAGTCCTTACCTGAGTAAATGTTTAACCTTGAATTTAGTAATTCGCACACTGGGAAGCCATGCAAAGATTTGGGAGGGTTTTAACTGTGTAGTTCAGATACTTAAGCATGGAATGAGTACCTGTGTTGTTTTCGTTTGTGTTCAAAAATAATGTGGTATGTTTTTCCAGTCTACTGTAGATCAATTCAGTAGCCCCATTCATGTTAATAAAAGTCATGCAGTATCAGCACAGACCAACACAGAAATTATTCCATAGTGATGTTTAAATTATGAGAGAAAAATGTGTTCACTCCGTGTAATACTGGCTGCTTTTTACCCCTTTCTTTTTAATTTATATTAATACAAATTATTTGAGCATTAGTATATTGGCTGTAATTAGCTTTCATCTTTCCCCTTTCGATTTTAATATTGCCAAACTCCATTAAAACGGCTGTGTGAAAGCCAGAAAATGGTTTACTAGTGAATTCCAAGTGTGTGCCTTTGTTGCAGTTTAAATTGAAAGGTCACAACAAGTCATCTAATTGCTTGATACGTATTCTATTAATTGCACCTTTAATGTGTAAAGCACACTAAAATTATTGGTTAAACCATGCTGTGTTCTGGTAAAACATCAGACATGGCTGAATCGTGGTCACAAAACATGACAACATAAGAAAATGGTTCTAACATATGGTAAAAAACTTTTGATACAGGTCCAGCTCCCTCTTATTTTAATTGGCAGTGCTCACTTCCTCCGCCCCTTCTGTTGGCCCCTTTGCTTCTCAGGGTGGGGAAGCTTGGAAAATCCAGAGGCACCAAGCTGCCTTCCCCTTTATTTGTGGGATGCACTCAGGTCAGGCAAGAATGTAGGAATTCTCTATTACTTCTAGAGTATTTGTCTCTCTTAATTCCTTCAGAAGGTGTGTTTATACTGTATCATTTCTCTAAAGAAACATTGTCAGGATGAAAAATGAAAGGCCTAGGAATTAGAAAAGGGTTAAGACTGTGAGCCTTTGATTTAGCTTTATCTAGTATCTGCAAAAATTGATGAATAACAGCTACAGAATTGGTTTTTCCCTAATCCTGCAAAGTGTTGGCTCCTCTTGAGTGATAAAATACACCCTAAATTCCTAGGTTGTAAGAGAATGTATTTTCCCCCTTTTTAGTTAATCAGAAAATTTACCGTCTTGACACAAAGTCTTATCATCCAACCTTCTTTCTTTCCAGTATCATTATGTACTTCCTGATACGTATGTGGAGCATCAGTGCTTTCAGCAATTTTTAACAGGAATTAAGTGTCTCATCTTTCAACCAGATATCATAAAACAAAGAATGGGGAAACAAAACTTGTTTTAAACCAACATGCTCAGCATCAGGTTGGAGCATTGATCACTTTTTAGGACATATTTAATATTGTACCATATTTGGTCCTTAGAAGTTGAATGATTTTTTCCTACTTTCAGTATATGAAATTATGAAATCTTTGAAGGCAAAGAAAAAATACAGTATCTTATATAAGGGTGTTATGAGATGGCAGGTTTTAAATGCTTAACATTTGTAGGAATTATTATGGCTGAAAACACTGACCAAGCATTTTGCCTTCAGTAATTCTTATGTACTGTCAGGAAAGCAGGATAAACAGAAACTAAAGCATGAATTACAGTAATGTTGTTTTGCAGAAAATTCCAATTTTTTCACTAGAAAAGTTGGCACTGTTTCAAAATGGCAAAATTATTTTTATTTGCTACAAGAAATTGTGTGGACTAAATTAAACTACTTTTCCCATAAAATATAATTTTTATGCAGAAATTTCTAAAACAGCTCAGCAGCCAAAAAAAGTCAGTCATTCAATTGCTCTGTTATTACTGATGATGTGGGAGATACCTGTTAAACTCCAAACTGAATTAACTATTTTCTTTCATTTTATTTGTTGCATACAACTGAATGTGAAAAAAAGAGGAAAATATTAGAAATACAGAGACATCCTTGACTGCTACCTAAGGGGCAGGTTTTGTAAAGGGTCTTCCATGTAATACAACTAAAATACAAATAAAGTGGAATTTTGACACGAAAAGGGGAAAAAAAAAAGATACAGAAGATCCTTTCCACTGGAGTTTTCATTTAACTCCAGATTCACTTTTGCTGTGACACATACTCAGGTACTGAAAAGGTCACAGACATGCAGCAGATAAGTAACTGCATTCTGCTGTCCAAAATATTCCCAAGAAGTGCATTTCCAACCCTCATATGAAGATATTCTTGAAACAGGATTTCATCATTTCATACATAAATATTTGGGCTGGGAAGACTTTTACGTAAATAAAGCTTGGAACACAGTCAGGCAATAAAAAAGAGGTATGTTACTTTTATAGATAAGGAATGTTTCCAAAGAGCTGAAAACAACAAAAAAAAAAAGGGGGTTCAGAGTATAGATGGAGGGACTGATGATTTTAACTGTCATAGGATGTTACTTCCCAAATTAACAAATTTTATATTTTCCTAAGGTATGTCAAATTTTGATTCTACAGTATGTATTTAGAGTTAGTGTCCAAAACTTAGGCTGATGGAAATCAACATAGGTCATTCAGCACAGTGTTGTCACAGTGTTGTCAGCGCTGATTTTATGAACTATCAGTCTGCATTGTGAAGTTATTTCTATTTTCTCTTTTTGAGAAAAGACTGCACTATGAGATGGGTCCCAAAAGGCTTGACAGTATCACTTTTGAAACTATTTACATTCCTGACACTGCATAATAAAATTTTTATTCTGTTCTTTTGTGACTTTTTTATTGCTCACTTTTGAAACATCATGTTTTATTATCTTTCAGTCCTGTTATCAATACTGAGCAATAATAAGGCTGTAACAACCTATTTTAATAAGCCTAGTACAGATTTCTACAGTTGATTTGACATACCTAAGTGTAGTAAAATGGTTTATGAGGAATAAACAGCTGAGCAATATCACAATCATATCCTTGGAGATGAAGTGATTGTAGATGAGAAATAAATAATTAAGTATGACACAGTCTGGTGATTCCAGTTTTGGAACTCTTAAGAAACAACACGAATCCTTGTCATGGATGAAGTCATGCACTTCACTTAGAGACCAACAATATACTTTATTGATATAGAGAGTTAAAAAAGCTCAGTGATAAATGCTGGAGTGGTTTAACAAAATTTGATGGCAAGGTACATTTGAGTATCTACTGCATAGAGGACAGGGTCAGACAAAACTGTCAGGGACACTTCTGCTATTGAGTCATGAGCTTCAGAAATCAACTCTTGCTTTCTAAACTTCTCAGAGAGAAATCTAGGTGCAGCTGGATCCATTCCTAGTCCCAGAATTGATCAATGGTTTATGTCTAAAGAATATTATATATGAGCAATCCATCCTTTATATCATTTAGCTAAGATTTCGAAGTGTAGCATGCTATTAATCACTTAACCAAGAATCTCTTGTGGCAAGGAATCCCTCTACCTCTCATCCTTGAGAGGTTTCCGTACTCAAAGGGGATCCTGGCGTGCAGCCCATTGCTGTGCAGGAGAGCTCAACGGGCTCTGGGTTGTCCATTATTTATAGAGTAAGATGATTGACTTTTATTTGCATAGCAGCAAGACCTCTGGGTCACCATTACAGACAGCACTTGGCTACCATGTTGCAATCCATCCCCTAAAGCCCAGTATAAGCTGGATACAGCCATCACAACCCCCACTGGTGGTTGTGGTTTAAGCAAGGGATGAGTGAGTACACTGCCACAGTCCATTAGATGCTATAGGGCTCTACGCTTAAGGTTTAGGAACTTTACAGTTGGATGCCACATACAAACTTTCTATGGGAAACAGGCCCAGTCATCTACTTGCTGGTTCTGGAAGGTATTAAGTCCATTCAGGAGCTTATGGGCTTGAGTGGTCTAGAAGATACCAGTGTATTTGGAAGGGTACATACCTACAACATTGCCTTCTTAGCAATTTTATGTATAAATATATAGAAAAGGCAGAGATCTATTTCTGTATCTGTTTATATCCTTTCTCTCCACAAAGGCCTGGAGACGTTGATGCTTAATGCCATCTCATGCCTCAGGCATACTATATATACATATACATAGGTATACTTTGAAGCCTAGCACAAAGGTTGACTCTACTGTGAGACTGAGTACATTCATCTGCTGAGTAATACAAGTTCAAACTTCTTTATGGGCAAACGTGTCTCCCATGTGAATGATCAAATAGCACCAAGCCAGCATTTAAGGGGGTGTCTTTACCTTTGGGTTCCATTAGTCTGTATTAGCAGCTGGCAACATGAACAGTTATTGGCTGTTTTTCTCTCTTGCTCCCTCGCTTGCTCACTCACATCCTCACTACTCTACTATTTGGACATTGATATTCTTCTGAGGAGTACATATATTTTCCAAACCAAATTATGCATGACTAAAATAACCCGTTATTCCCCATGTGAACACTCTACTCTGGCATTTGCATTTGGGTTTTTACAAAAAAGATTACACAGAAAAGAGAAATGCCATAATGTGACTAACCTCTTAGCACAGCTAATGAAGACTGAATTGAGAAGCTTGACTATTTTCAGAAAAGTGTTATATAAATATTTATTAATCCCCCCTTAAATTCGCAAAATCAATATTTTTCTCACAGATTGAACGACATCAAACTATGTCCTGCATATACAATCATGTAATTTCAAATGACTGATTTCTGTCTCTCCAAATTGTGACAAAATCAGAAGATAAATTTAGAATTTGATTTTTATTTTGCACAATAATTTACACTGAAATATATGAGCTGTATTGGCAAAAGTATGCTGTCACATAGGACCTCATTTGAAGAGAGGGAAGCTCCCTCTGCAGTCAACCAACAATTATAAAATCATATTAATAAACCACACGTAGTACAATATAGTCGCAGTAGTATAATAATATAATCATGAAGCTTTCACTTCAGTAACAGCAAATATATTTAATATTGCTGTTTTCACTACTCCTGTGAGACCATATTTGCATAATTATACTTTAACAAAAACATTCATTTTCATTCACTTACATAAAAGACAATCACCATGTTTGAATCATGAAAAGATATCCTAATTAGGACAAAGATATTTAAAAAAATGAACACCAAGGCCCATGAAGCTACAAAGACTAAAGCCCTGTCATGTACCAGGAACTAGACCTTCCAGCTCTTTTATGATGTATTTACTCAATTTCAGTAAACAAGAGACTTGGGATATGGAGAAATCACTTCCCAAAATGTAAAGGTAGCTTCTGTATCTTACTAAGGGAAATGGAAATCAGTCCAAGTGGTTATTTTAGTGATTTGGTGTACAGTAGCCTGTACATTATAAACCAAAAATGCTGTCTTGATGAGCAGTAATTTAAGAGTATAGTTATTCACTAAGTTGTTTGGGATAAAATGATGCCTGCAAGAGACTTTGAAATGTGAGCAGACACCTCTGTTGCTCATTTCTTCCTCTGTTCAGCTACAGAAGATTTGTGCAGGCTCTGAAAACCCTCCTGCTGCAGAAACAACCTGAAATTTAGCTTAGTCCAAAGGGATAACAAAATATTTGAAATATAAATAACAGTATCTTTACTAAAAACTCTCTGCTATTTTCAGTATGTAATTTTCCATTTTATTTTTTACCTGTCTGTACCTATTTCAGATATCTCTTTGCATCCCATACTGTTCTTCAGGAACACTAAACAAAAACTATCATGAACCTTTCAGAGACAGAAAAATAGTTTGTAATAATCATATATGGAGCGTGTCCTTTTTATAAGCTACCACGAGAAATGTTTATGTATTATGCACTTTCTCTATGAAATTAGAGTACAGTATGTAATCCTGAGATAACATGGAGGAGTATCTCCACAGTATGTTTTAGTTTATTTTGTATGTTGGCATATATTTTAAATAATAGACAGAACTTTTTAAAATATTAATGTTATCCTATGTATGGAAATACTCAAAAAGATGTCTTAACTGGAATAAGCCAAACTCTTTGACTACTGTATTGACATTTATGCTTGAGAAAGTTCAGGCCTGGAAGCACTCACACAGCAAGTTAAAAGGCCAATACCAGCCTCTGACCCAAAAAGGAACATTTAAGTTCAGGCTCAATCAATTGAAAATGCAAAGCAAAACATGCCTTTAGATGACACAGTTTGATTCACAAGATACACAAGTATTTTCCATCAAGCTGAGCTAATTCAGGTTTGTATTTTGACTATGTAGAATAACTATAATTTATTTATGACCTATTAAGCAGATTGTTTCCAGTGTCTAAGAAATCCTAATTAGGACCACTGTTTTTTAAAAAGGGAATTCACAATTTCTTTTATATCCTGTCATCAAAGGCACAAAAGAGAAGGCTTTTGTTCTTGTTTTTGTTTGGTTTGGTTTGTTTTTCTCCATGCTGTCTATTCAATGGCAAGAGGTCATACACATACTATTGTACCGTCATGTCTCTGAAGTCTCCAAAGAATTTCAGTATTCTCATGAAGAGTTTATTTCTTGGAATACGTATTTCCCTCAAGAAATTGTGATTCCTGAGGGACCTGTAACGCCAAACCGTCTGTAAGGGCTGTTGTCTCACAAGCAAATTTACTTGGGCGTGGAGGGGGGGAATCTGAGCATACTAGAAAAAGCATTAAATATTGTTTCAGAGTTTAGCCCCAGGGTCTCATGAACAGACTATGCTATGTTATGTCTTCCAAATTCATTCTCATGCACTCTTTTGGCCTACTAAGACCTAACTGGTGCTCCTAAGCAGGGCTTGAAGTGGAAGAACAGGCAGCCATACACATCTGGGAACACAATGACATACGGCTCAGGATCAGTATTAGTAGATACCACTGAAAAGTAAATAATAGACAAGTAGGTAAAAGACAAGGAAAATACTATTCAGAAGCACCAGCATATACAATTATGTTAATATAATGAAGACAGTGGTCAGCAGAGCTCACTGATGCTGGGTTACTTGGGCTTGTTTAATCAACATAATCATTCCACGATGCCCACCCCTGGGCTGGATGGGGTAGCAGGAGTACAGTAAATATACTGTGAATTACATAAGCCTCTGACACTTTTCTAGCAAGATCATCAATTACACTTCTTTGATTTTGTCCTGACAATAGGCAGCCAGGACTGCATAATACTGTGATAGGATTTAGAGCTTTCCCTGTTTGGATCTCTCAAATTTGCAAGATAACATGCTCTGAGATTTAAACTTCATGTTGTGAGCTCATAGAAGAGATATAATAAACAAATACAACAAACAGGGGCTCAATCCCCTTTTACCCATACTAGACTATCCCATCATACTAGACTATCCCATTAATTCACTTATTCACCATTCAAGTCCTAACATTTCACATTTCATCACTTATAACCTAGGACTCTTAATGTCATGCACCTGTGAGCAAAAGGAAAGAATTGGTTACCTAGCTGACAGTGAAAATGTTCATTCTTTCTCCTCCATCATGGTATGGGCAGCCCTTGTATTACACTGGGAACTACAAAAGCCTCAGCAGTGCAGATGCTGTTGGATCAGCTTCAAAAGCTTTTTGGGTAAGGTGATGTTTTATACATTCCAGTTTGGATGTTTGGTGTATACCATCTCTATATGTGTGTAGATTCTAGGGAAACTGCCAGACAAAAGATAATGTCTGCTGGAGACAGCAATTTGCAGGTGATCATGGCTAGATAATGGCCCTTCAGCTCTTTCTGGCCACCTGTCCTGCCTACCTGGTGCTAATGATTTGACCTAATGGTGCTGCTCCCAGCATCATCTGGCATAGCCAAAATCTGAACAGGAGCTAGCTGAACAGTCACACCTGGACCACTGTATATCATACATGTGTGCCTCAGCCACCGCTGGCTGGCTAGGCAGCAGAGCCTGGTACTGGGATGTCCAAAACTTCCACACAGCTTCCCTGTGCTTTAGTCTCAAAGCATCTGTTTGTGTGAAAACATAATATGATGTAATTAAGGCCAAACAGTTTGTTTATTGTCTGACAGAAGAAGGCATGTGGTACCCTGATTGTGCATGCTTTCTGCATGCCTTCTGCCTGTTTTCTTCTCTCACTTGAACATCTATATCTTAGACTCATAATAGAAATACATATACAAAGCGTGTTTATGTGTAACCCATGACCTCAGTTTTTTTTACTTCCCCCTCATAAAGTTGCCTTTCTCAGGGACAGGGTCATTAATGAAAGTAAATATACAGCCGTACTCTCCTTATATGGCTGTATAATTTATCCCTTTACATTAGAGAGAATCAGCAGGTTTTTGAATGCTATAGATACCAGGACAGTGTCCAAGCAACCATTGTGGAAGCCTCTGTTCTTTCAGATAAATTAGTAAAAGTAATGGGGTGGATCCATCTTATTATAGGAAAACGTATTAAGGCAGATTAATGCAGTTAGGCTGAATAACACCATAAAGTTGGGAGATGTGTTCCAGGTTCAGGCTAATGGATTGCAAGCCCCAGAAAGGAGTACGGGGTGCACCTTTCAGTGGTGAATACTAGGGGAAATGAAGGCTGATGCTGAGCCTGAAAGGCTTCCTTATATGAGGACTGAGATCTCTCTCCTGTGCCTAGAAAGATAAGTTTACTTTTCCAAGGGAAGCTTTCCTGGGTATCCTCTATTTCAAAAGCAAGAAAATAAAATTGATTGTATTTACTGGTAGAGCTTTTTGGGGAATAAAGGCCTGAAAAGCTACTTTTTAGTTACTGAGAGTGCAAACAAAAGAATCCTGGGTCAAAGCTCACTCCTTTCATAGTGTTTTATTTCTCCAGTATAAATCTGATTTCTGCATAGATTTGATATTATCTAAACTATTTTGCTTGAATGCTGTCATGTCATTCTCTATATGGGTCCTGCCAAAAGAATATTGACTGTTGACTGTTTTCCTCTAAGGCTTTAAGGTGTGTTTTCAGAAGGGCCTCTAGGGCTTTTTGTTTCTTCTTATAACTCAAACGAAATCTTGCATGCGCATTCTTGCTTTCTTCCTCTTTGCATTCATCAAAAATGAACAAAGGATGATGTGGACAGCGAGTAACAGTCACACATAAACCATACATCTGTCTGAAGTTATTGCTGTGAAAACTCTGTTGAATACAGTATTTATTGAAAGCCTCTTTTGTATATCAGTACTGTGGAAGCCACTGGGGATACAACAAAGTAGTGGCAATTCTTTGTTGCTTTGGCAGTTCAGT
>JANHGB010030376.1:0-10265 GCA_026283785.1 Coracopsis vasa
GATTCTTCAGCCTGTGCTGTTTCCTCACCACCATGACCAGCACCTGTTGGAGAAGAGACGGTCCCACATATTTCTGTGGAACCGTGTCCGGCAGCCCCAGTTCTGAGCGGCGAGAGCCACCGAAGGAGACTCGAGCCCTCACCAGGCCTTGCCCAGGAGCCGGCAGCTCTGCTGAAGCGAGCAGGGACTCACAGGGGGCGGAGCCAGGAGGGACGGACCAGCCCTGAGCGAGTAAAACCCACCCCGGAAAGAGCGGGAATGGCTCATGGTGCTGCAGTTGGCGTCGGCAGCGTGGGCGGCCAGCGGCCGGGTGTGCGCTCGCCTCAGGGCCAGGGCCCGGTCTGAAAGCTCTGCTGTGGCTGCCCTGGCGGTGGCAGCGTCGGCACCAGACACAGCCGATGAGAGGGCAGGCTGCAGCGCAGAGCTCGGGGTGCAGAAAGTGCCTGCACCGGTCTTGTGAGGGGAGGGTGCACAATGGGCAGGGCTGCACTCGGTGCGCCCTGGTGGGGGAACCCCTGCAGCAGGGTCTGAGCTGCGGGACGCTGTCAGTAGCTGAAAGGTATCGGGGAAGCTGAGAGGGAGCATCACTGCTTGCTGCAGGCACAAACCGTGCAGGGTCACAAGCGTCCACTGTAGCGCATACAGAAAAGGAGGAGGGCATTGATCCAGGAAGCTGGGAGCTGGTAACAAAAAAAAAAAAAACCCAACAAAAAAAAGGAGGAAGAGGACAATTAAAAGCAAGGGGCTTCCTCCAAAATCCAACATTCCCACCCAGAGCTGCTTCACAGCTCTGCAGGGGGCTAACGAGGAAACGCACACTGCAGCAAATGAACAACCAGCTGATGCCACAGTAAAGAGGTTCACTATTGGTGCCTCCAGGAAAAAGCAGCAGGTCACAGTAGTAGGGGACTCTACTTTGAAAGCCACAGAGGCACGCATCTGTTGTCCTGACTCAGTCTCAAGGGAGGTGTGCTGCCTACCAGGGGCACAGATCAGGGACGCTGCTGACAGGCTGCCTGGTCTAGTAAGTCGCACTATTACCCACTTCTTGTGATCTATGTGGGTGCTAGTGATATTGACAGCAATAGCCTGGGAATCATTAAGAAGGACTACAGAGCCCTGGGAAAGGTGGTTGGGGGCTCTGGGGTTCAGATAGCTTTTTCATCAATCCTCCAGGTCAAAGTGGAGGACCTTGAAAAGGCCAGGTGCATTTGGCAGGTTAATAAATGGTTAGAATGGTGGTGCCGTAGTCAGGGGTTTAGTTATGTAGAAGATGGGACTTGATTTGGGAGGCCAGGTCTACTGGAGGCTGCTGGAGCTGGTCTGACAAGGAGAATTGCTGCTTTCGTAGGAGATTTCCCAGGCTGGTCAAAGCAGCTTTAAACTAGATGTGCTGGGGCATCGATTCATCCCACCACTCCCAGTCAGTTGCCAGCACCTATAATAAATGCTTGGAGAGATGCAGAGCTGTTTCAGCCACTCCAGCCAATGAGTTGGCTTCATTTGGAGCTCAGCTCAGATGCCTCTACGCAAATGCCCATAGTATGGGGAATAAACAAGAAGAATTAAAGATGTGTGCACGTCTACAGGAATATAATATCACTGTCATCACAGAAACATGGTGGAACGGTTGCTATGACTGCAGTGTTGAAGGTTATAGGCTCTTTAGGAAAGACAGGGCAGGCAGACAGGGAGGGGGAGTTGCTATTTATGTCAATGATAGGCTGGAGTGTATGGAACTCTGGGGACAGGTGATCAGTCAACAGAAAGCTTGTGGGTCACAGTCCCAAGGGAGAACGGCGATGGAAGACATTACTTTGGGGGTCTGTTACAGATCGCCTGATCAGGAGGACTCTCTGGATGAAGCTCTATAGACAGATGGGAGCAGCCTCACACTCGCAGGCCCTTGTCCTTATGGAGGATTTCAACCATCCTGATATCTGTTGGAGGGATGGTACAGCCTGGCACAAGCAATCCAGGAGGTTCCTCGATTGTATGGAAAACAACTTCATCTTGCAAGTAATAGAGAAGCTGAGAGGGAAATGTGCCATGTTTGACCTCATGCTCACCAACAGGGAGGGGCTGGTTGGGAATGTGATGATACAGGGCACCCTTGGGTCTAGCAAGCATTAGATGGTTGAGTTCAAGATCCTCAGGCAGTGAGAAAGGCATGCAGCAAGCTCACTGCCCTGAATTTCAACAGAACAGACTTTGGCCTCTTCAGGAACCTGCTTAGTAAGGTTCCATGGGATAAAGCCCTAGAGGGCAGGGGGACCCAGGACCGCTGGAAGCCAGGACAGGCAGCCTGGGAAGAATACAGAGATGTTGTCTGGAAAGCTAGGGACCAGATCAGGAAAGCTAAGGGCCAGTTAGAACTAAATCTGGCAAGTGATGTGAAAGATAACAGGAAGGGATTCTATAGGTATGTAGCAAACAAAAGACAGACTAGGGATAAGGTGCACCCCTTCTGGAAGCTATCATGAGAACTGGCTACCCTGGATTTGGAGAAGGCTGAGGTTCTTAATGACCTCTTTGCCTCAGTCTTCCCTGCAAATGCTCTGACCACACCACCCAAGTCTTGGAAGGCAGATGTAGGGACTGTGAGAATGAAGATCTTAGGCGCATTGTAGGAGAGGATCAGGTTCGAGACCTTCTTAAGAACCTGAACATGCACAAGTCCATTGGATCTGATGAAATCCATCCGTGGGTCCTGAAGGAGCTGGTAAATGAAGTTGCTAAGCCACTGTGCATCATATTTGAAAAATCATGGCAGTCAGGTGAAGTTCCCAACGACTGGAAAAACGGTGATATAACCTCATTTTCAAGAAGGGGAAAATGGAAGACCCAGGGAACTACAGACCAGTCAGTCTCATTGAATCACAGAATCATAGCATAGTTAGGGTTGGAAAGGACCTTAAGATCATCGAGTTCCAACCCCCCTGCCATGGGCAGGGACACCTCACACTAAACCATGTCCCCCAAGCTCTTTCCAACCTGAACTTGAACACCGTCAGGGATGGAGCATTCCCAGCTTTCCTGGGCAACCCATTCCAGTGCCTCACCACCCTAACAGTAAAGAGCTTCTTCCATATATCCAGTTCCCCTGTTTAAGTTTTAACCCATTACCCCTTGTCCTACCACTACAGTCCCTAATGAAGAGTCCCTCCCCGGCATCCTTGTAGGCCCCTTCAGGTACTGGAAGGCTGCTATGAGGTCTCCGCGCAGCCTTCTTTTCTCCAAGCTGAACAGCCCCAACTCTCTCAGCCTATTTTTATACAGGAGGTGCTGCAGTCCCCTGATCATCCTCATGGCCCTCCTCTGGACTTGTTCCAACAGCTCCATGTCCTTTTTATGTTGAGGACACCAGAATTGTACACAATACTGCAAGTGAGGCCTCACGAGAGCAAAAAAAGACAAGCAGGCCACATTCCACCCTTTTGTAAAAAAAAAAAAAGAAAAGCAAAAACCAAAACATAAGGGTTGTTCAGATCTTACCTTTTGGAAAGCTATCATGACCAAAGATGTCATTAGACTTTGCATATTTGGCTAATATCATCAAATACGGGGGGAGGCAAGTGCATCTTCAGAACACATCTTAAGTACAAACAGTTCAAAACTCTAGTTGCAATCCTGACACAATTCCCTTTCATGCCTTGCACAAACTACTCACTTTGTCACAGATTTAGTGTCTGTGTGTGGTAATATATACATATTACACCAAAGTAAGCATGCACTGATAATATGCTTTAGAAATGGGCAGTGTGAAGCACTTGTCCATCTCTTTCAATACATATATAGTATCTATTTTAACAAGTAAAGGATCAAAAGAAAAAAGAAACTGGTAAAGTGAGGAAGAAAAAAAGAACAAGTATTTCCACAGAAAATCTCAAATCTCTTAAAACATCTCCATGGTGTTATTGGCTGCAAACTAGTTCAGGTCTTTAATAACTAGAAATAATTAACATCCCACACTATGGAAAACAGCTCTAGCTCCTGGGGGGAGAAGGATGACACCCCAGCAAATTAATTGAATGGTTGCAGAGACTGAAGATTCAAACAAAAGTACAGTAATAGCATGACTTGAAGGAAATCAGCATTACTCATATCCATTTTTACCAGGAAAACTAAAGCTATGACTTTCTTAAATGAGACCAACCACTATCTAGGTCCTAAAGTGAATTTAAGGTCTTTGCCTACACCCTACTCTCAATATTTGCAGACAATATTATGTCATTGCTAAAGCAGAGGGTTGCTTCTTCATTAACAGCTTAAACAGTAAGTTCCCCTTTATGGAGGAACTGACATAAAAACACTCCTTAAGAGTCAAGTTGGCTTAGATAAAGGAATTAAATCAAAAGTGAATTAGCAATGACCTTGGAATTTAAATATTATATTTTCAACTTCTTTTCAAAGCTATAGCTTCAACAGACTTCAAATAGTAGCTAAAAAAGCCACATTCACCAAGGCTAAAAAGACAGGGACAATGTTCTGAGGGCAAGGGGTGGTTCGCAGTATTTTTAATCATCATTATATGGGCATAGGCTTTCAGTCTAATCCAAAATGTTTATGCTTTTTTCTTTTTGTGGCTCTTAAATATAATCAGGTCATTAGATTAGGCTGATTTGTAGAGAAGGCCATTACTAGCAAGAATTCTTTTTATGATTATTATTGCATGGTTTTTTTCACATTTTAAAATGAGGCCTACCTAGGGAATATTGTTAAAGAATAACAAGCAACAACAGGAGTTACACTGGGATTTAAGACACATAACAAGATACTTCATTTGTCCCTCTGAAGTCAGTTTTGCTCAAATGCACAGCAAGGACCAAGGAAACCATTTTTGAATTCAAGAGACCTAGTTCTAAGCCTTTGAAACAGCAATCAGGCATAAACATCAAGAAAATAGCCCTTCAAGCCCCAGTGACAAAAAACTAAGTCAATATATCCATACGCATGTATATACCTAAGCACGTAAATATGTATATATACTTTTTATACTATTCTTATGTGTGTGTATAAATATATATATAAAATTAAAAGGTTCCTGCAATGTAACCAAACTCATTTCTTAAACGAAAGTCTGGCCAAGAGTTCAGTTTGACATCTTTCCCCTCCTCTATGCACCCACTAACTCTAAACTCATACCTACTCACAGTATTAAAAAGGCAAAACCCTCTAAAATTCAACATGGGCTATCAATCTAAAACAGCTTTACTTTCCTTCCCAAGCAGGGAGGGAAGCTCTTCCTACTAGAATTACTTGAAGTTACCAAAAGCCTATAGCTCAATATTTTATAGTTTTATTTTTTCACTAGGTGAATTAACCCTGGCTAAAACTACAGGATAAGCTTATTTCTCAGTATTACTGGAAAACCGTTCTCTTCAATGAACATACTGCACAAAGTAACACCTAGGAGGATTGCTTTTGCATCTCATTAATCCATGAAGTTTAATAACTAGAACTATGAGAATAACTAATTTCTCAGTTCAATGTTAAAGCAAGGAAGTGGAAAAAAAATGTTGTTAAAGTCTATTTAGGATCAAACAAGAGACAGACTTGACATGCAGCTGTATTTCAGGTGTTTTGACAAAACTCAAACTACTCTCAGAACGACTGGGGAAGAAAAGGAAAAGAGATAATGCAGTTGGGCTGCCCTTTCTTATCCAGTAGCCTATTCACTCAGGACATGGCAGACTTGGTCCCAGATTTTTCTTCTGCCCAGCAGGACCCAAACACAGTCCACCTTCCAGAACTGAAACCATGAGTACATTAAAGTGTTTGGGTGACCCACTTCCAGTATCTCCTACAGAGATTCTTCCCTTTTATACAAGATATTTAAATATTCATTGACCTGAAAGGCTCTGGACTTAAGAGTTAAAAGAGATTACCTGGTCTCCGGTCCCTTCTCCAATGAATATTTAAGCATCTAATACATGTTTTTCTTTCTCCTGGGTTACAGCCTAGCACTCTAACGGTAATGCAATGTCTTGTGATCTGTAAGTTACAGAGACAGCTGTATGGAATGCATAGATAATCAGTATTGCAACTTAATTTCATTAAAAGTAGCAGATTTATTATCAGTGAGATAGGAACCAACTGGAAACTCTCAGAAATATAGGATATTGGAGGCTGCATTAAAGATCTGTATAAAACTGATACAATAGGCTATGGATATTTCATGCAATGGACTTTGGAGGGACTACTAATTTTTCAAAAATCACTGGAAATTATTTATTGTTGAAACGAAAAGTTTCTAAAAATAGTGTTGTCTCCTATGTACCACTTTTCCCAAGTGATTAGTTAGAACACAAATCAGTTTCACTACCTTTTGCATAAGGAATGGCTGTCCTAACACTGTTTTCTTCTGAGGTCCTATCACAGAAAAATATAAAAATGACTGTAAAGATATACAAATGAGCCAAACTTGAAAACAGATGCTGCACCCTCAACCACTTTGAGGACCAGAGAGATACACTGAAAAACTCTTATTAAGCATAAGAACAATGTAATTCAGGCATTTAAAAATCACAAACTGGAGCAATTGCTTTATCCATCTCAGAATGCAAGACATCCAATTTTTCCCTGGACAAGTACGCAAAAGACCAATGCCCAGCTGTGAACATTTTAGCATTTCCTCAATTTCTATTGCTTTTTGGTCCAGATCTTTAAAACAATGTGTCACAAGCACCAAAAAAACCCACAAAACAACTCCGAAATACAGATCTGAAGTGACTGAGAACAGTAAAATGCTTTAAGAAAGTCTTGTAAACAAACAAAAAGTAACCTCTGCAGAGACAACACTTTCTCTGACAGCTAAGATGCTAAAATAGCTAACAGTTATTACTGCCAGAACCCCTGTGATGCCGGGCTGCCATAAACAGCCTGGATTATCATTATTACAAATATGCCCAAGAAACTCGCAGCACAAGTTCTTCATAAAACTGTGGAAAGGTACTTTAGAAACAAAGGAGGATGAGATGAAAGAATGGAAATAAAGAAAGAAAGGATGAAGGAAGAAATGTCAAATAGAAAAAAAAAATCTGTCTGCACAATTTACCCCAAAGCATCAGCAGCCACCGTAAGAATAAAGTATGCATTACAGCCATCGCTTTTTTTGGAGTCTAGCACTTTACAGGACTGAAGCCTGTGATTATAAACAACAGTTAATTAACTCAGGCTCCTTAGATCCAGAACAGCAATTACAATTCTGCCTATTCACAAGTCTCACATGTAAAAAGCAGAGATAATACTTGGGTAAAGCAACATAACACATTCTGAAGTTCCAGCTACATTTGGCTGTTCCAGACAGCAACATCAACAAACACTTTAAACTTCAAGTTTAAATCCAAGTCCAGCTTACTTCTCCCAGAAATCAAGTATTTACCTCTAAGCTCATCAGTAAAAGATATTGCCAAAGTAATTTTTCATTACTAAAAGAAAAATAGAAAGACTACAGCAAAACACACCCAAAAAGAAGTACCTACCCTGCAGTGCCTACAAACAGACACACACCAAAAACGAAAGAGGTATTTTTAGATATCTTTGTTTTGCACACCCACCTACTAGCATTCTGATGTCCCACAGCTAAATGATAATAAAGCTAGTTATAATATATGGTTCATAAAACTAGTTATAAAGTTTAAAGCTACCTAAAACGGCAACACAAAAAAAGGCGTGCTAGTCCTAAGAAACTAAAAATAGCATGCCCTTCTCCACAAGAAGACCGATAGCAATGTGTAAACCGATCACGAGGAAAACCTCATGCAAAGAAAACGAAGATGTAGTGCATCAAAACTGAAGTAGGACAAGTCATCTGCAAACACTAATGGAAAAGATGATGGCAAATTATTATCGCTTTCTGCAAAATGTGCGAATGCAGAGTGAATAGTTTATAACAAAGTTCAAGTCATCTATCTAACAGACAAAAGGAACGTTATCCTGTCCTGCTATGACAATGTTTCTCACTGTAAATCTGTATCTATTTTCTATAGTGCCCATTGTTGCTTTTTTTTTTTCTCAAGAAATTCCAGGATTTTACAGAACCAAGGCCTATAAACAACAGCAAATTAAACCAGGCTCCTTCGTCACTAAACAACAACAACAACAACAGTCTTTCCCACTAATTTCTTAAATCCCCTTATACAAAAAGAAGAGGGATTAGTGCCTGGGCAAGGCACCTCATTCAGTACCAGAGATGTAAGTAGAAAAATGTATTTTATATACGCAACGTTCCACAGTGCATGTCTGCATTTACCTTTTCCTTTCTGCTATATGGTCTTCCAAGTTTTTTATCTGAAAGCCCTTTCATGAATAATTTGAATGAATTGTTTGAAGCTTGTGTATTGTTAGATTCACTCTAACAATAAGAAGGTTTTCAGCCCACACAGAGGAAAATTCCAGAGACTGCGTATTCAATGAGTCAAGCTACTTCTTCTGCCTGCTTTGATTCAGACTCTTATTTCTTCTTGAATTCTGCAAGGTAACTTATTTCAAATTCAATAATCTCATTGTTGAAAAGTCATCCACATTTGAGTGCCCCACAGCAAAGTCAAGCAGAAGGCTTTAAAACTGTCAAGTAATATCCCTGTAACACCAACAGTCCTGTGGAGAACAGGTATTTAAATATCTTCATCAAAGAAACAGAAGGAACCCATGAAACTACCAAGGAGTATGTAATGCACAGACCGAATTATATGCAAGATGGAACCTGGTCTCTGCTCCTGAAGTTTTCAGCTGTGGACACCAGCATTCCCCACTGAGGGGGCCAGAGCTGATTTCTGGTAAGACAGGGTATAAACAGAAGCAGGACAGAAGACTTCTAGAAGTTTTGTGATCATTTAATACAGACGCATTTCACAATACGAAACATTTTTTCAGGAGAAGGCACTGTGACACCACATCATTGAAAAGTGCTTTCTCTGGTTGGTTTCACTTTAGGTTTGTTTGGGATTTTTTAAGATGGCTCAGTTTCAGAAATTCTAAAAGTATCATTCCAAGCATTACAGAAATGAAAATAGCACTGCATATTTCCTGCGGAGGAAAGGTCTATTACTGCAATAAATTAATGCAATCAGTGACATCCAGGCAGAGCCTAACCAGCAAAATGACTCATGGATGAGCATCTTCTCCTCAGAGACGTCCATAACTGTTGGGCCAAAGGAAAGATGTTAGTAGAAGCAGACTACATATTCAGTGTAACCTTCATTACAGCTCCCTCTGACACATCCCGCTTCTAAGATTCAGAACTGGTCTACTGGATAATAACTAGGTCTTCTCTAGCCATAGACAAGTAGGAAAGACCTGTTCCTGAAATGCCTCCCAAGCACAGACTCTGCAATCTAGATTCACTGTAATCCTCAAACACTTGAGTTACAAAACTTGTGGTTTGGCTTAATGTAGAATAAGTCTCACACTGATTTGATAAAGGTTAAGAAGGGATGACCAAGAAAGACCACTTGTATAAGACAGCAAGTTCCCATCTCATTGCCGGTTGGACGTAATGGCTAGAAAGGTTCAAGGAGGCACACATGCTGTCTAGAAGCACAGCCAGATGCAACCCAGCAAGGTCACTGCAGTCCAGGTGCTGTACATGAAGGAGACACCTCATCCAGCAAGCACACCTCACCTGCCTCTGAACCACAGTCAGTGCCAGTGTGTAGCTCCCAGGCAAAGTGAACATGTGTCTCCTCTCTCCAGGCCGTCATTTGAAACAAGTCATCCCCAATTTTAGCATTTTAATCATGCAATACTTCGAAGTCAGACAACGCGACCAAGAATCGTAGAAACATCATAAAACGGTCTGGGTTGGAAGGGACCTTAAAGCTCATCTAGTCCCACTCCACCTGCCACCGGCAGGAACACCTTCCGCTGGACCAGGCTGCTCAAAGCCCTGTCCAACCTAGCTTTGAATTGGAAGAGCTGGACCTAAGACGAGAAAAGGGCACATAGAAACACGCCATTCCCCAGAGGCACATGGCCTGCCCGGGGCACACGGCGGGACTGCCCCGCTCCAAGCTCCTACCAGGGAGGGAGGGCAAAAGGAGGATACTCAGTGGAAGAGCGGCGCGCAGCAGGAACCGCGGAAAGATCCGGGAGGGAGCGAGACCCTCTGCCACAGTCTCAAGGGGAGACCGGGACACCTGGCAAGAGCCCGGACCCGTGGCAGGGGAACAGACTCGCCCCTGAGGCACTTACAGGCTTTTTTTTTTTTATAAGCTCACAGAATAATTTAGGTTAGATGAGCTCTGTATAGGCTGTGTAGTCCA
>JANHGB010030377.1:0-40672 GCA_026283785.1 Coracopsis vasa
TTAGATTGGATATAAGGAAGAAATTCTTTACTGTAAGGGTGGTGAGGCACTGGAATGGGTTGCCCAGGGAAGTTGTGGATGCTCTATCCCTGGTGGTGTTCAAGGCCAGGTTGGACAGAGCCTTGAGTAGCATGGTTTAGTGTGAGGTGTCCCTGCCCACGGCAGGGGGGGTGGAACTGGATGATCTTAAGGTCTTTTCCAACTCTTAACTATTCTATTATTCTATGATCTACTGATGATCTAACTTATCACTGTTAGTAAGCACCAGTAGTGCCTCCATACAACTTAAACACACACACATACATTTCAGATTTGCACTGAGGAAAGCAGGAATAATGAGCTATGTTACCATCTATTAATCCTTCTATATTAGCCATTTTGCAATTTGTGCTTTATTGCAGAAGCTGGGGGCAGGGAGAGGCAGAGGTGTAAAGGGACAGGCCTCCAAGTTAAAAGCTAAGGTAATGTAGAAAGCTCAGGCAAACTACAAAACACATTACTGTTCTCTGCAACTCCCAAACTCAAGACAACTTGTTAAGTGGTTTCAGATTGCAAGTCATAGAAAAATAGCTTGAAGATACTGTCACCTGAAGAAGCTTGCGCTGGAGAAATCACAGTGCTTGTCCAGTTGGCTCTGATGTCATTTTACATCCATCACCCTTATGTAACATTTTTCAAGTGTATTGTGTGATGTAAAACATGACAGAGAGCAACAAACCACGGGGAAAAAAAAAAAAAAAAAAAAAGGAAAAAAAAATCTTGAGACACTCACAGCAATTATATTGAAGAAGTCATCATCTCCAAGGGTATCCAGAATAGACGACACTGTCTGTTTTGCAATAGTCAAGCGAAGCCCTTTCATACTGCCACTGACATCTACTAAAATAACCACATCTTTTGGGGAAGTTGCTGCCTGGATGTACCTAAGACAAAAGACAAAGCAACTTGTTCTTTTAAACACTGAACTTCCTTTCAAATTTCTTAAACACTGGTAGTAATCTATTGCCTACCATTTTCTGTTTCTGCAGTCAAAAGCAATGACTCCATTCTCATCAGGTTCCCATTTAATTCCTATTTTAAAAGAGATTAAAAAAAATTATATTTTCGCAGTACTTGTTCAAAATGTATCTGTGGCATTGGCCTAAGTAGCACTTATAAGAGTTTCATACTTTAATCTAATAGGAAATTATATTGTAGCATAGAAAATACTGCAAAAAATAACTTAATGAAATAGGATAACCAGACCCAGTATTTTTTTCTCACTCCTTTTTAGTCTACTGTAAGGTGAAAACTTCTTCAAGACTATTGTGACTGAAGTGTTGTCATACTAGGGCATTGGTGTTGACAAGCTTTATCACACGTTCGTGAAGTCCCTTTCAAGCCTTGAGCACTCAGTACCTGTGCCTGGTCTCAACAGGTCCCATTGTACTAACTGCTTCATGCACAGGTCATACATGTGACGTTTTGCTCATATCCCACAGTTGTGGGTCAAAAGAAATATAATAAAAAGCAAAACTTTAAACTTTAGCACAAGACAAGAAACAGCCTTTAAAATAAGGACTAATAAAAATCACTGTCTCTCAACAGATTTCTATGGAAATAATACAAGTGATCTAATTGCATTTCATTATAACTGGTGCAAAAGGAAACTTCAAAACAAGTTTTTGAATTTAAATATAAAGATGTAAGTTTATGTGGAAATCTAAAAACTGAACAATGAAATACAATAAAGTCTTACTATATGCATCAATAGAGCACATTATCTAAATTCAGTACCATAAAGAAGTGTCTAATCCTTTTGCCCTCCTTCTCCACAGTCTATTTAGGAGTTCTTTTTCTGATGTATGTATACGTATAAATTAATAAGAATGTTTATGAGTACATGAGTTATCTTGGCAGCTTCATCTCCAAATTAAAATTGGTTTAAAAAATCCCCTCAGAATGTTGAAAACATTCGTTAGAAATGTCTCTCTTAAAACTAGACAAAGAAAAAAACAACCTGCAAGTATCTGTGAAAGTCATGATTTGTGGCAATACTGAGAGAAAAATTGCAGCCACATAATTCTTTGTCATACTTTAAGTAAGATCTTGTATTCTTCTTACCTGGGTACTGTCTGAAAAATCCTTTCGCGCTTCCAAAGTACTGCCAGATGAGAGAAGGGTCACGATCAAAATTATCAACAAACACCTTATTTAAAGATTCTGACCAATAAACTCCATTTACAATGGCTGGATCTGGGAAGGAGAAAGAAAAAAGGTACATTAGACAAGTTAAAATTGCTCAGTAGACCATCTAAACTGGAACTACTGCCTCACTTGTTCTGAAGAACATAATTTGCTGTTTGATTGACTCATTTATTTACTCAATTGACTTTCCCTAAATGCATGGAATGTCTCATGGCAACACTTTATACATTTTTTTTTTTTTAATCTTAAACTCGGTAACAACATTCTCACTATATCTGAAAGTTTACATGTGGGAACAGAAAGTGAAACACCTTTTATTTCACACTTGAGTGAGTTATGGTATACACACAAACACCAAATCTCATGACAAATAACACTAATTACTATTTGGAAAACACTGGAATCAGATTCATAACTACCCAAATTTTTATTACTTTTTTTTATTCCCATAGAAGGAGAAATACAAAGCAAATCCTTGATGTTGAAAATACATTAGTCTGGTTTAAAATATCCCCATCTATCACTCTCTAAAAGCCCAGGCTGCCCAAATGTGGTTTTAAGCTGTAGATTTGATTCAGTACTGGGAAATATCTTAAGAAGTTACTAAATTTCAAACTGTGAATTTTGAAATATGAGACAATTAAGATACGCTATACTCCCAATTCAGTCTGCATGTGAAGTCAGCAGAATAGGAAGAGAAAAACGGAACTAAAATCACAGGCGTATTATTTCATTTGTAAAAGTGTGCATGCATGCATACACAGTAACATTTGCTTAAGCGTTTGAAATGCTGCTTCTGTTACCTTGCAAAATAACACTGCTGTACTGATTTCAGAAGACTGCTTAGAATGTGATTTTAATGGAGCGTAAAGAAAGTGAATTATTATCTTTTCTTACATTCATCAAGAAAAATAGCAGAAAAAGGGAAACGTCTCAGCTACAAATCTTTGAAGGTTACTTTCATCTAAATATTTAGGTTTACAAAGATAGACTGCTGAAAAAGTAAGGTCAACAAAACAGATGTTGTTTTTAAAACATTTCTAGTATAGTTACTTGTTTCTCTAGAGGATGAAATATACATTTAAAATTTCTCCAACCAGACACATATTAAGCAAACAGGTGTCACTAGTCGTCAGCTTTGCCTAGCTTTCAAAATCCATTGCTCAGTTGTTTGTAAGTCTGCTGTTACTCTAGTAAGAAAGCGTGATCAAGACATCACAAAGTGCCTACCAACATTGCCTATCCTGGCATCTATTACCAGTTTGTAAAAATATGCTCCTATTTCAGCATCCCAAAATATTGATCCATCGTTTGGTATTTAGACATTACTTGAGAAATGAGGCAATAGATTGGGAAATTCTATTCTCAGACCACAGGAACTTCCCAGAACTAGTTCAAGCATTGATATTCTGGTTATGCTTCTATACACAAGTTCCAGTGGAGTAGGTGAATCACCAAAAAGTACAGTGACATTATTGACTCAGTGTTACAATACTAAGATAAGGTGATAAGCTTAATTCATCTTTGAAAAGAGCAACTTAGTTCTGAAGGTTGATTTTGTTGGTTTGGGGTTTTTTGGTTTTCTTTGTCTGTTTTTTCTTGGAAGTGTTGCTAGAAAAGCCTGTTTAGAGGAAAGCCAAGGAACCTAAGAACCTTTCCTCAAGCCTCTAGAGGACTATAAGCTCATCAGGATTAGTGAAAAGCCAAATGAATCAAACAGAATAATACCATTTTAATTTATATCTAAAATAAACTGTAGTGATCCTTAAAAAGTTACATTTGTATCTCATGCCAAGCCTGCTCATAGTACCTTAGTGTTTTATAATACCATCAGTTCATCAGATGTCTTCTACCCTGTATTACTCAGAAGCTAAATTTTAATGCCCTTTCTCAACGAATCTGTGCTATAGTGCCACTCACCTAACCAGAAACTTCACTGCCCCTCCAAACCCAATGATAATTTCCTTTGAATTGTATATACAGCTCCATAAGGTCATGGGACAACTTTAATATTCTACCTGTTAAGCTTTAAAATGAATGTGAAATCCTTCCAATGGCATTTTAAAAAAATATATACATATATTAAACTATCCATGCCAACCCAGTAATGGGTTTTTTTTTTTAGCCCATCTATGAAGAGCTACTTAGTATGTTCATATAGCTGTACCACAGATTAGAGAACTCCATGGAAACTGGAGCGAGCTAAATGATATAGTTGCCAGCTGAGGTTAAACCATGACAAAATAGAATGAGGAAGTTTTCCTTTAGTGTGATCAGTCTATAGTCTGCATTAGGTTGACAACAGTAATCACTAATCATCCAAATGCTGATCGCTATAAACTTTAATGCAGCAACTCTGAAACTAATAGGAATTATTTAGCTGAAAGGAGCATTAAGCAGACATTTTAAATAAGAGGACACAATTAAAATGTGATCTAAGATGACTGGGTTCCTTCAAAATGAAACCCGGTGACAATTAACTTCCTTCCTACACACGGCATATCTATTATGCTGGCTGTTCTTTTTACAATATACCAAGTTACATTTTATGCATCAACCATTATTATTAATACAGCAAATAAGGTTCACACTCACTCTAATCCTTAGAATACAAAGAAAAGTGAAGTGGGAAAAAACTGTGTCCACAGTACAAAACTGCAGGCCTGCAGACTGCACGTGGAAATTGCAATACTTCACTGGCTACCGTATCTTCAGGCAGAAGGACTGCAAACCCAAGCTCCTTGTTCCAAATTTGATAACGACTCTTATATGGATGCATCTCTGTCCACATGTGCCATATTAAATACAACAGAATTCCTGACCATATAGCCTCATTCAAACTTTAATCTCATTTTCTAGTAACCTATATGTTAAGCTTGTAGTTCTGGGAAATTTCCAATTTTAGTAATTTCACCAAATTGCCTAAATTTCCCTTCAGTCCTTCATTTAGAAACAGTATTATTAAGTTTTCATATTGCTGGTGAATGTCATCTGAATCCCTAAAATATTTATATGTCAACAGTGGCAAAGTAATGCTTGTGAATATTCAGAGATTCGAGGAGGGAGAAAAAGAAGAAAAAATAAAGCTTAACATAAATGCAAAATCATTAACATGATGATATGGGGCTCAAAGACAATAAGCGTAAATAGCTTCTGCCACATTCTTGAAACTAAGCTTCTGCTTTTGCTTCCTGACAGTTACAGCTAAAATATAATTAAAATATTCCCATTCCCTTGCCTTTTAGATATGCTGGTTTGCAATTATATGAGATTTTGCTCCACTGCTGTTTGTGTAGATGTTACCTGTTTTTTACTGATATTTAATACAAAACCATCCCCCAGGCAAATAGGTACGCTGACAAGAATCCGAAACAAAATTACCAAAGAACAGTACAAATGCATGTAGCAATTAAGTTGCTGTCACAGATACTGCTGACTCGAAGAAATAGGTCTGAAGTCTCAACAAAGACAATCAAGGTATTCAGACTGAAAGATGCACAATGGCCATGATTAGCCAGCCAAACATTAGCGCTATAATGAAATGGATTTTAATTCAAAGAATCCATAAAAATATCTAGAGTACAGTAAGTCTATGGAACAAAATTAATAGAGACATAATACATTCTAATTATTGCAGCAAGTGTTTTTGAGAATTAAGGAGAATACTCATAATAAGAAGAATACTCCTCATAATCCAGTGATTATGAGGAAAGTCCAGAATACTTCCCTTTCTTGCTATACTCTGCTTCATTACTAAGAAAAGAAAAAATGTTACCAATGATCCTTAGGTTTTTTTGCCTTTTAAATTACCTCTGTAATACAATAGTTAACATCTGGAAAACTGTCAAAGTTGCTGGCATCCAACAATGTCAAGGGCAACCTTAACATTGCAGAGCGGTACTGTCATACAATAAAGCAATATGAGCACAGTCTACAGGACCAAGCACTGGAAAAGAAATGCAAAATCCAAAACCTTTTTGGCTCAAAGATAGCAACAATATTAGCTTCGTTTTGATAATACTGACAACATATTTAGTCTGGTTTATTTTAAAGAATAACAAAATCACATACTTTGCTGGGACATACACCAACAATCTAATAATTATACTACTCAACACCAACATGAATGCTTTTCAGGGTGGTCCAACATATTCAAGAGCTGGGGCTGGATGCCAATTTTCACAACTGCCTTTGCTTTTTTCTCTCTCTTCTCCTCTCTCTGCCTCTACTGGGTGATGTGGATGCCTCAGCTCACAGATCAAAGCATCTGGCCATCTCTAGGCACAAAAGAAGGTGCTTCTCCATTTTGCTTCATGTGCAGTTCCAGAAATCATTCCCTCTTCATAAGTATGTGGGATGGTAAAGACTTCAAGAGTGTGACTGTATAAAGGCATAATAGCTTTTAGTTGTTTCAGCTTACAACATTGCACTAATAACACTCCCCTTCTCCTTTCAAGTGGCAGCAGAAGAATTGGACTATGGCCAGATGTATTTATTATTAAGCTGAGTTTCAGGAGTAGGTTTGGTGGTTTGTTTTCTTTTGGGGATTTTTTTGGTTGTTTTGGTTGGTTGGCTGGGTTTTGTTTGGATTTTTGTGAACAAGGTGGTCCAAGATTCAACTTTAGTTAAAACCCAGAATTAACGTCTGCAAATTCCTCACTAACACCAGGGACAGAGATTCAGTTCTGACTTTGCTAAGAGCTTGCCAACTAATGAATTACAAAGAACATCCTGCAGCAAATCAGTGCTTCTTTGAAGTCACACATTCAGTTACTGACCTGGCTGATGTAACAGCTAAAAACAACCAGTATTTGAGCTGATCTGTGAATTGGTTAGAGCAAATCATTGGAACCAGCATTTAAGCAGGACTTATGAACCCAGAACATTACCTTTTTTAATTTGCTTTAAATCAAGAGAGGAACTTGCAGCAAAATTCCACGTCTTCACTTACTGTCCATCCCAGGATGAAGTAAAAAGATGCTGCTTTAATAAAGCTGTTGTCAGAGGAGCCAGGCACATGGGGTACTTCCACCTGTCACTAGCACAGTCGAATAAAATAGAATTGCTTACCCAGCAATTGCCAAAAGGCCATTAGCTGAGGTGAATTTAAGTCAAAACCCAGTAATCCTGACAGATGATCACTCCATAAATTAATCTGACCACAGATACTAGGATATTTCTGTATTTTGAGTAAAAAAAAAACCCAGTCATTTCCACATTTTTGCAGGATATGAATCGAAGACTATGAAACCTGAAAGATTAGTAAGATACCACACCACAGAATCCTGGGATGCCAGACTGCAACTAACAGACAGGGCGAACATGAAAAAACACTCTTAGAAACAGTTTTCCAAGTAGGAAATAGAAAACAAATGCTCAGAAAATAGGAATTAACCAAACTGAATAGAGACCTCATATGACCTGAGATTTCATCACAGAAGCAAAATTAGTCTTGAATACTGAAAAAAAAAGAGTCAGTTGTGGCACACAGCAAGAAGAAATCTCTGCACAGGCTGATGGAACAGGGACTATCAGCAACCAGGAAATCTAAACCCCTGTAAGTGGCATGGTAGGAAAAGATGTCATGAGAGACAATACACTAAGCCTGTGAAACACACTGCAAATTAGAGGAAAAGAAAGCAAATGTGACTGATGCTAAATGAAGGCAATTGTGCTGTAAAATATTTAACACAGAACATACCAAAAGGGAAAATTTTGGCAGAGGTACTGTCAAAGTGATATATGACAAAGGCAAGATGCAGCCTTGGAAATAACAGCTATCCTTATGGAAATTTCTCAAGGACAGACCTGTTCATAAATCTTTACAACAACATAACACCATGCAAACCTCTACACTAACATTTCACAATAAATGCCTAATTCCTATTAGAAAGAGATATGGAATTGTAGAAATGGGCCAATTTAGTTACCCTACACATTGCAGTAAGGCCCAACAAAAAATGCTTTGAACAGGAGCTGTTAAAGGTCTCCTATTTCATCAACAGATTACACCCCTCCTGCATACAACAAATGGAGGCATAAGAAGCTTTAGAGAAAAATGCTTTAGCACATAAAATGTGTTACATTAGTACTGAGCTATAATAAACTAAACCACTACTGCTAGATTCCTAGAAGTATCAATACAGTACAAATGTGCAAGTATCATATATGACAGCACACATATCTATTAGCACAACAAGTCACCATCTCTTGTCCTCTCAAATCAATGGTCACTTACTGCTGTAAGTGCTCTTCCTTGCACAAAAGACTGTCTGCACAATCTGAGTTGAATGGAAGCTTTACTCAAACAAAAAAAATAGTTGGAAAAAGCCTCACAGATATGGTTCAAAATCTCTGAAGCTGGTATTAAAATACACTGAAAACACTGAGCAGATCTGCAAATGCATCTTGGAATTAATACAGTAAAGAATCAGTTATGGATTCTTAAACACTGTTTGCCTCTTCAGGAATGTGCCAAATAAAAGCTGCAAGAAAGACACCTAAATAAACGAAGTACAGTGTAAAAATGTCTTTGTATGTTTTTAGCCAAACAATATTTTGAAATAGTTTATATTCTAGCCAAGCATACTAATCCTTAACCAGAAGAGCAAGCCTTCTTTTTCCCTCTTCACACAACACAGTCCAAGAAAAATCAAAGAAAGGCCTGTGTTATGTGGAAGGATGGAGACACAAATTATTACTGTGTTCTAAAATAAGTAGACAAAAATGAATAAAATGTATCTTTAGATAAATTTCTATGATTCTTTGTCAATTGTAGATCTTCTCTGCTCCATACTAAACAAAAGCTCAATTGTTTTGCATTTGCAACGCAACCATTTAATTAAATGGTTTTGCACATTTAATCCTAAAGGTTTTCAGAAACCCAGAACTATTATGTCGATTATCACTAAATTCACAGGTTAAGAATGTTTTTCCAACATAGTTCATGGAGAAAACAGTCTCGAAAAAAATTTTAAATAAAGCAAAATAAACTAAGAACAAATAAAACTTTCCATTGTATTCCTAGCACATAAACTCAGTCCACTAAAAATAATCTTGTATCAAATCATAAAGATTTTTTCATTGATCTATTCCACACTAAAGAACACTATGGGTACTTTCTCCTGTTCATTACTTTAACCCAATAATAGAACATACTGCAGTTCCCTGACTGCTTTTTCCCCGTTGAAATAATGAAATAAATACACGTAACGAAAATTAGCGCTTTCAAAGAGAACAAACCAATTATAATCCCTTTTCATTAATTTTTTTAAGGTGCATTACTAAAGGAAAAAAGGAAAACAATTTGCATGCTAGAAGATAATGAGCAAAAGCCTACAAGAAATTCTCCACAGACACACACAGAAATCAGAAATAGCTGCTCTCAAAGAATTATTAGGCATATAACACCAATAACATGTTTACTGTGTAATACCATGTACCCCTGCAAACAGGTGTAGACAATAGCTGTACGGTGGATTGTCTGTTGTTGATTTGGGGTTTTTTTTGATAGACTCAAACCTTTCTTCAGGCTACACAGTGATTACCAAATATCAGAAGAGAGCATTTCAAGGAAGGAAGGAAAAACTCTAACTCAATGTTTTTTCCAGAATCAAAATGAAGAGAATAAAGGTAAGGAGGAGAACACTTTTTATGTTTAAAGCAACTAAATTTGTCTTGCACTAAGTGTAAAGAAAGTAGACTGCATTTGGGTTAGGACAATGACTCCCTAATTGATGTTTCTTAAATCTTCTTGGGTGGAATTTATTCCTATTTCTGCTGAAGGAAAAAGAATGAATGTGTTTGCAGATACACACATTAAGTAAATAATGCCTGGCTTTGGGCACCAACTTCCTTGCGCTCACACTGAGCCCACTTACACATACACCCAGGTCAGTGCAGTGTAGGACTGAGATACCAGTGCTGGGAGTCACAGTGCTGAACTAGCATGATGGCAAGCATGAAAAGCCTTAGAGTAGGATTTATTATCTGCAACTCCATGCTCTGCATTAGCATTTTAATGCTCCAGTTGAGCTCCAGTGTGTACCGTGGATATGCCTTTATACATTCCTATATGGGTTACCTAGTACACAGGCCCAACCAGAGAGGAATAACAGCCTTGAACAGCTACTACTTGCAATCCTTCACAATGGGAGCCAGAATGGTGGCTCCACAGATTTTAATCAGTCACCAGAGGAGTTAATACTTATCAGATACAGTAATACAGAAAAAGGAAAGATAAAAGAGGAGACAGACTGATCTTCTACCATTCTGGGCCAATAGTAAATTATTGTCACTTTCTTGCCCCTAGAAGGAACAAGGAAGTAGGGGAGGCATCATGATTAACAGAGGTGTCTCAGGTCAAAAAGCCTCTTAATATGGTACCTGAGATAGCATGTACTAACAAAACTTCACTGCCTCATATGTGTCAAAACGCAAAGCCCAACCCCAAGTAACTAGGCAACAGCTGATGAATAAGGAATGGTAGAGAGCAGGGCTTTTTAGAGGAAAAACTTAATGTTACCATGTAGCTTGTATCTGGCATCTAGTTGCCATGGTGATGTGGATGTATTAGAAACATACAGATTAGATCCACAGCCAGAGACAGACTAGGACACTAGAAAGATAAAGCACAGCATACATCTTGTGTGGAGATGCCAACATTTCCAAAAAGCTTGCTGTTAAAGGCAAAGGACTGAAAAAAGGAAAAAAAAAGATATCTGTGAAGCTAAAGCCCTTTTCAGGAACAAAGCAGCAGCCTGAGTAGACTCTGGGAATCAGATTTGAGGCAGAATTTGAGAAAAAACAGATGGAACAAGTGGAGAAGTCTGTGCATCTTTGTCCAATAGCCAGTAAGTGTTAAAAGAAAGAAATATGGGAAGTGAGGAAATTCTCTTCAACCTTGACTAAATCAGACTAAGAAAGTTCCTTTTAAATTAAACAATGACCAACGATAGTGCAAACACTGTCCTAGATATCTTAAAATGTGAAGACAAACAACTCAAGGGAAGGATTTCAAAATATAAATATAGTAGTCCAGGACAATATGTGGCATGACTATTTAAACAACAACTCCAGGATGTTGAATTTTCAGAAGCATAGTCCATAAAATCATATACGACAGTGACAGACAAGATTTTATTTCTTAATTTCACACCTTGCAGGGAAAGGGTTTTACATATCTGCTAGCTGCAGATTATAATCTTTCTGCATCACTTGAGAAATTTTTTTTTTGGTTCTAATATTCTAGAAAATAGCTAATCTCGATTTTGACAGCCACTGGGAAGGCACTGATAGGAAAGTATGACTGAATGATATTCATAGCTCTTTTTAAATATAAAATTGAAAAAAACCTCAATCAAAAAATGGCTGTGGTTCATCACATTTCAATATCTTTCAGAGAAGGCTCTATTGCATACAGCAGGGTTTTTTTCCTATGCAAGCAAAACTTTTGATTAGAGTCTGCATTTATTTACTTGTAGTGCATAAACTCATGTTTTAACATGCAATGAAAATCATGCAGTAGAAATACCACTTGACACAGGTGTCACTCTTTACCAGTCTCTAAACTGTTCAAGGAAAACTTAAAAGACAATTTGTGAAGCCTAAGATACTTCTGCAATCTTTCTAGCATTCAAGAAGTAAATATGGTAACCATTCAAGAACAGATTAAACCTGAGGCTTTTGTTACTAAAGACACCAAATTCAGAATTATTCAAAGATCTACGGCATTCATCCTGTTTGTAAATAATTTCTTAAAGTATTAGTGACTATGGAGATAGAAAGATCGGAAGGATGGAAACAACTCCAAGAAAAGAAAGAAAACATCTCGCAACAGGACATGGGGTAATGGTTTTAAACTGAAAGAGAGTAGAATCAGACTACATGTAAGGAAGAAATTTTTGATGATGAGGGTGGTGAAACACTGGAACAGGTTGCCCAGAGAGGTGGTAGATGCCCATCCCTGGAAACATTCAAGGTGAGGCTGGACAGGGCTCTGAGCAACCTTATCTAGTTGAAGATGCTGCTTATTGCAGGGGACCTTTAAAGGTCTGTTCCAACCAAAACTACCGTTTAATATACAACCCATAAAATGAGCATACACAAACAATTGATCACTAACTTTCTATGGTAATGTTAATGATCATCATAACACAAAAGCTTTTAAACAAAGGCTTAAGTCACATGATAAAAATCTATACTTTGAACAGCCAGTAAATGGTAGGTGACAAGGGAGACAAAAAGAGGCATAAAAGACAGTACACATGCACTAAAAAATAATCATATCATGATCAAAGATAGAAAGAGATAAAGGCCAAACATACTGTCATGGAAGAATGGTAAATATGGTCTTTTCCCATGGAAAGCAACTGAATTGTGAAAATAATGAGAGCAATAATAAAAACTGAATTGAAATCCATCGGAAAATATATGATATTTATATATTTCTTGTCTCTGAAATGAGCTAAGTCCAAATAGACTTCCAGACTTGTAAAATATTTTTTAATTACTTCTTTTATAAATCCATATTTACTCAGAGTGATCACTGTTACAGACTCAAAACAGTTCTAATACTTGGATGTATTTCAAATCAGTGGCATGAAATTAGTCTCAGTGTGGTATTAGTTTAAGGGAAATTTAAGTTAGACTATTATTAATGAAGACTTTGATAACTTTATACACATTATTGAACTTTTAATTGTATTTTACATTCATGAACCATTTTTTTTAAATGCTGATGACACAGCATGAGACTATCAGCAACATATTGTGTGCCGTATGTTTGTTAGTTGAGTTGACATAAACCATATCTCCTGTTGACAGAAACGCTTGAAAATATTCACAGACTTCAGCATCCATCACAGAAAAACTCTGCAGTTATGGAAAGCACTGATAAAATCCCTTCCTGTACTTCAAAAACACCAGAACAGCAGCAATACCACAATATGAAGATAGAAAGAACAGACGGAAGACAGTCAGACAGACTTCTCTAAGCTAAAATTTTATTATTGCAGCAGATTAACTCTTGGACTGTATAACACTGATAATCAAATTTTATTTTCTATCTTTGTTCTTCTGTTCTGGCAGTAAAGGCGTAGCAACATCTTACACTAAGACTACAGCTTCACTATCTAAACATACCTGGATATATACCTAACAATCTGCAATCTAATGTCATCTTGTTATCTTTCTCACTCCACTCCCTTCCCCTTTTTTCTCTTTAACATCTCAATCAAAAAAGATTGAGAAATTAATTATTTATTTGACCAGGCTCACACTATTCTCCAGCTTCCTTTAAAAACATCTTCTCTGTAACAAACCTGTATTTCCTAATTTAACAGAGAAGCAGGCCCCGTGATTTAATAACGTGAAGTGATTTACTAAGGCACTTGCTGAGTTATGACACCAGAAGTTTTATAAACTAACCAGTCTCTGGGCTGCCACAGGTATTTGCCAAAGACCAGACAATCTGACAATAAGAAAATTCCTTCCTGCCATAACAGCAGCTAGCAGAATGCAAGTATCACAGTCTAACATCAGGGGTAGGAAAGAGGGAACTCTTATTACGAATAGATTTTAAAAAGTCAATTATGGTTATTTGATATAAACCATATTTTTCACCTGCTCCCATCTCACATGCATTATAGCAGGCAACGAAGACTTAGTTAATTAGAAAACTGACAAAAAATTTGACTGTGACCCCAAAATATATTTCCAAAACATGTGGCTGTAATATGAAATATAACTTTCTTGATATAACAAATGATAGGAAAATTCAGTCTTTTATACTCATACACATTGTGAAATGTCAGGCAAAGTTGTAGGAAAATGCTAAGAGAAATGCATTCGGTATAAATAATGTCAACATTAAAAAGAAAACAGCGTTAAGCACTATACTAAAAGTTCACATAGCTTCCTTAATATAAAATGTACTCATATAAGGAAATAGTTGATTCAATAGTATAAGCCCCATTCACCATTATAAATGAAACCTGGAGAGTAACTTTCCAGATGAAACAATTTTGAGGAAATGTTATGCTTTATTTTGACATATCATTATTAAAATTGGTAATTGATTCTAACATATTTTCTTCTCCCTGCACAGAACATAGTTCCCTTCTGAAGCAGTCTATCACCTTTTAGATGGTGCAGTTATTGATATCTAGTTTCTAAAAAAGGAAAATGGATTTTAATAACTACCTGCATGTGTCCAGACACTGGTATTTTAGTTCAGCTTAAGCAACAAGTGTGAAAGCAGGAAGGTGCTTCAAAGTGCCCTCCTGAATCAGAAAGACATTTACTGAAGATAGTTATTATTGTAGACTTTACTGTACATACTCATGTTAATATGTTACTTTTGCATGTTATCAGCTGCATCTGTTTTTCCACACACCAATCAACATTTCACCTTGGGCACTTGAAAGACAGTAATCAATTCTTTTCACAGAGCCCAAGAATTCTTCCAAGCTAAGAGCAGACATTTCCCTGTTTAAACTAATTTGAACAGACATTACTGTAAATCAAACTAGGGAAGAAAAATTTCCAAAACCGAGGCTGTTCAAAACAAGCCTATTCATTTGTACCAGCACAGTGCTTCTGCCTGTGTGCACCTAGAATGACTGGCATTTAAGTATTCATGCAATATTCACCCCAGGACATTACTAGGAGTAAAATACAAAAAGCCCAAGTTAAAAGATGTAGATGTCAGTCCCGCAGAATTTTGAAGCACAGGCTTTAATCTCCCTACAGAGCACAGTAGTTCAAGCAAGTATTACATTATAAGACCATAAAAATCTATAGAACATAACAGTATGTGGGGAGGTGGCACACACTTGGTGCTGTGCTGAAGAGCACCAGATTTCTGAGCCAGGTCTAAAACTCTTCAATAGTCACAGTTTAAAGTGAAAAACTGTGTATCAGGCTATACAATGGAATTCCACCGGAATCAATCTATGGAAAAACAAGCAAGCACTAGAGTATTGCATATAGAAATATAATGTCTCTCAAAAGCTGTATGTCATATGCTGTATACATGGAAGACAGTGCAGAGCTGCAACCTAGCTATCTCTGGACAGGAAGCAAAATAGAGACTTTAAGCTGGTGCTACGCCCTAATAAATTAAAATTCTTCCGATCCAGCACCTGACAACTTAGTTGTAGAGCCACAGTCACAGAACTGTCTTGCATCCGTAGTGTCTCCATGCAATACTCCAGTGAATCATGCATATGTGTCAGCATCCTTTGGGGTAAGAACAGGCTGCACAGCCCTCCACCACGTAGCACAGATGTGCCTGTATGTCTTTTCCTCTGACATTCACTAGTGATGAAATCAAAATTACATTTAAAATAACTAAGAGTATTTAGAATTTGAAAATTTGTTTACCTGGTAGTAAGTTTGGATTCTCTGCTCAATGCCGTAATAAACACAAAAAACTCAAAGGATAACTAAGTCTTACAAAGCTGTAGAATGCATTTAATTCCAGTCAGCTGTGTCAATATCCTCTAGGAAATACTCCTCCATTATAAAACACAACAACTAAACCAAGATTATACATATAGTAAACTAGAAATGACAAAAAAGGAAAAAACTAAAACACTCCCATTAGTTTAAATCAACTTACATAAACCTACTTCCTTTCTACTGCCAAGAGAAATTATTTAACTTTTTTTTTTTTTTAAGGCAAAATCAGACATGGTGCTCAAGCTACACCTGATCTGATCCCAGTAAAGAGATCATCCTCTTTACCCAATCTACCTCTACTGGCACATGTCTGCCTCCTCCACCATCTATCAGAGACTACTGTCCAGAGCTGGTAAACAGATTCACATCCAGTCACCCCATCCTAGTTCTATCACAATGATTCTATTTTCAAACACACTG
Organism: Coracopsis vasa; assembly: GCA_026283785.1. Lineage (NCBI taxonomy): Eukaryota > Metazoa > Chordata > Aves > Psittaciformes > Psittacidae > Coracopsis > Coracopsis vasa. Next base: position 16,069 of record JANHGB010030377.1, read on the forward strand.
TTAGAAATAAATTTTTTATCTGATTCCTTTAACCGAACCAGTTTTGGGAACAGCTTACAGAACATCTTATGACAGCAGGTTTGAATAGGACAGTAATACCCAGCAAGCACAAGTGGCAGAGAGCAGTAATTTTTTATCCCCCAATAACCTGTAGCTGACAGCATGCATGCAGTTGTGCCTGAAGACACTTCACAACTTCTTTATAGGTACAGAAAGCCTTGTCATTATAAGCACAAACAGAGATTGAGCAAGAAATAGCTTACGCAGAAAATGGAGATACAAGTTCAGGATTTAAAATAGAAGAAAGTGCTTTCTTCAGTAAATAGGAAAAAGAATTTAGTGAGAAAAGGAACACAATGTGCTGTTGTTAGTGTTAGTACACGCCTAAATTGGAACAAATGAAATAGCGTGAGGATAAAAGCGCATGTTAACCTAAGAGTTAGTGTGAAACTAGGACTGAATAACCACATTCATTCTTTGTGTCAAAGACAGGAAAATGGAAGTAGCAGATACCCACCAGGAAAGTAAAATTGACCTCATTCAAAGAGGCATTTTTATTGTTAAAAACATTGAGAAAGGTCTTCTTTGTGTGTGTAATATTTTAATCCAGACCAAATCTGGAGGCAGAGCTACAGTGAAGATTTTATGAGACATAAGGATCTTAGAAATAAATAATATTTTTGTACTTGAAGAAGCTTGCAGGCACAGAAGTGTCTAAATTTCTTACAGAAAAGAAATTATTACACTGAGCACGTTTACTCTAAACAGAGATCCAGGGAAGACAGTGTTGCCTTTTTTTTATCCAGCTGTGATTAGAACCAATTTAGCATTGTTATTCTGTTTCTACTGTAAAAGCCTTCATTATTTTTCATTTTATTCATTTACATCTAGAGGTCTGAGTAAGATATTGTTTACCCAAGTTAAAAACAAAATTATTCAAGGCAATCAAATTGTAGAGGTATATTCCTAAGAATGTTAGCATTTACCTTTGATTCCTAACCAAAGGCTGTAGACACTGAACTTCTTAAAATCCAAAATTCTAACTGCTTAGCTTTTGGTAACAACAAAAGACAGTTAAACAAGAGACTAGACACTTTTTGAGAACATGTATACGGTATCGTCTGTCCTTATAAATCACTATGAATTCTTATACTTCATACTTGTTCTGGAAATATTCCACAAGTTCAAGTCCCTGAAATATTCCAAGAAACCCTGGAGTAGTTCCCAAGAAATTAAAAATATCAAAGAGTCTTCTAGATAGGCAGGTGCTTGCTCTAATGTATCTAAGTGGCTGCCTGTTCGCATACCTAGGGATGAAAGAAGCAACTGCAGTCTAACACTAATTTTGCAAAACAATGCCACTGACTTCAAGGAGTCCAACCTTCTAGTTTGCACCAATACTTTATAAAGAAGAATTCAGTGCCAGTTTAATAGTTATTCAATTTTGTTAGTCAGTAAAATACCCTAACTACCAAGAACACTAGGAGAACGAGAGAGTAAAAATTACAAAATACAAAAGCTCACAATTCTATGGACCTAAGGGAAAATCAGAAGGGTACAATAGATAGTTTAAAAGGCAAGGAGTAGTGTTTGCACCTAGAAATTTCAGAAGTATTGAAGAGAACCTGGGTTTCTCTCTTTCTACAGACTGCAAATGTAAGGTTTACCTTACCATATAAACAAAGACTGACTGCAAAGGCTCAAAAACAAGAGTTGCTTCCAGTTGATATTGAGATAATGTATTTATCTACATTCTCTTGAATTTCCTAGATTTTATGCAATGCTAACATAAGCAGTTCATACCCTGCTGCATGTCACTTATGGTACTGTATTATGCTATGTATCACTTTTCAACAGGTGTCATCTTTTAGAATTGTCTGAGTGTATGTCACCAAGACACATTCACCCTCACCCTGGCTTTGGTTTTCATCTACATTCCTCTGAATTCCACATTTAGCCAAGTATTTCATAAGCTTCTTCCAAGGACTTGAAAAAACGTGGAGTAGAAACACAATAGCAGAAACCATGTCTTTACTGTCTACTACTATAGGTAAATATGAGTTGACAAAGACTTAGAAAAATAAAACTGAAATATGTTCTTCAGCTCAGACACAGCACGTACTTTGGACAGGGAATGTAGGATTTTAGAGAAGTTAAGACTACCTACGTACTCATATTAACAGAAGGTAAACAGCTACTCTTCTATATGCTGTCAACATCTGCAGGATCAGATTTGAGTGTTCTGAAGCCTTCTTTTATCATCTCCTCATGTACATAAATTCATTATAGAATCCTACTTTTTCCCAGTGGCAATTCTACTGCCAGAAAGCATGTTCTCCATGGATGGTTGCCAGAAAGCCTAGCCCACATTCCAACTGCCTACTTTTTAATTATATTTCACATTCCTAGCTTCCTTTAAGTAGACTACTAGCATTTCAGAAAGTAATAAAATAAATGTTGAAGCTATCTAAACTTCAAACCATTAGTAATTTTTCATTATTATCAATCTGTCCCACAACAGCTCTCTAAAATATAATGATCACTACGTAGAAAGGTATATCTGAGTATCTTTGGAAGGTATACCTATGGAAGTATATACACAAGATAATGTCTGACACAGTAGTGTCCCCTATTATTTTAGAATTTGAGGGATTCTAAAATAATAGGAGGTAAAATAACAAGAGATATGAAAACTCACATTGGTGCTGATACATAACACATGTAAATTAACTTTATTAAAAAAAAAAAAAAAACCAAACAAAAAAAACAAACAACCCCCCCAAAAAACCAAACAAACAAACAAAACAGCAGAAACTGAATTAGTGCCTTATACCCACTGGTTCTCATACCTGGACTTCTGCCTTGGTATTGTGTTGTCCAGATTAGATTCAAATTGATTTAATTCACCCAAGAACCATTTTCCCTATTTTCTGTCAGAAATCTGTACGCAGTTGGTAATTGCCAGTTACCAACTTTGAAGAAAGAGCTACCACTTGCTAAGACAATTATCACAGAACTTCTTAATTAACCTTAATTATTTATTCATTGGTTAAAAGAATACTGGCTTGCAAATCCTGTGGCTACAGGCAGTGAATACACACTGTACTTACAAAGAAGAAACAGAATGCACTGACAGATTTAGAATCCTGATGTGTGCTTAAACATTTCAAAAGCAAAACATCATAAGCGGCATTTTCAGGGAAAAAAAAAGTAAGCCAGCTTCATCAGAATGTTCTGCAGTTTTAATGGGCTGCCAGCCTTGCTGTGAAACAGCCTAGAGCTGAGAGGTCTGTCTGTAGTGACAGACAGATAAGCACATTTATCTGTAAAGCACAATCACAGACATTGTCAGTCTCTAAGACGAGACTATCATGTCCATGTGTAAGGAAAATGCCAGCAACAAACCAGATTTCAGCAGATGGACTATATTAATATGTTTTAAAAAATAAAAAAAGAAATGAAGTTTTTCTGCAGCTGCATAAAGTGACAATTTTGGCTGGTTTGAATTAGTCAAAGTGGAAACAGGAATCATCACAGAGCTCTATCTTTCCCATCTCTACAGACAGTCCCCTATGTTAGAGGCCAAAACAAGATGCAACAAGCCCTTTCGACTTTGACCTTTACCCGTAATTAATCAGCATATAAAAATGTATTCTATATGTAGCAATTCTAAATATCACATAACTGAAGATCTTTCTGTTTTACTGCTCTCACTAACTACCTACTGTGGTTTTGCTTCTCCAGAAAAACGTGATTGCTTGACTTCTATAGCCCTTTGCAACCATATTTTTTTTTCTTCTTCCTCCTCCTTAGCAATTCTGGAATGAAATAACTTATAGACAGGCTCAGTTAAATAAATATTAGTGCTTACACAAAACAAATTGGTTTGCCAGCTTTAGAAGCTTTAAGCATTTTCAAAATCTTGTAAAGATATTAATAATTTTGCAGTGTTTACATAATCTCTAGGAAAGTTCACTATTTTGTAATCTCTAATTTTAAACTTTGCTGTATGATTTCTGGTTTCTCAAGTCTCAATCATAACTTCGAAGAGAGGCTGTCATACCAATTGCTTCTCTTACCAGCCCAACCTATCCTAATTAATACTTCTATTTGTGATTACACAATATCCTTGCATGAATTACCACCATCACCAGCCTGGACTGTATTATGAGGAAAGCATTTAATGTATTTTATTACAGGCTTTGGAACAATAAGTGGATGGGTGCTGCATAAGCACACTAAAATTAGAATATTCTGCTGCCTGATCCAAGAGGTGGCAAAAGAAAAAGGAGCAAGTGTGCACCTGAGTTCAGTTTTCATTCCCAATCTTTAGACCTAAGTCCGTATCTCCTAATATCTAATGTAGCTATTTCTCGCTGCTATGTACTATCCAGCACCTAAGACAAATAGTCAGTGGAGTAGAAATTTTAAAGTCGTTTATTCCTCCTAAATATTACCTAAAAACTCACAGCAGCTGTATATACAGTCATACAGCTAGAAGTACTCCCAGAAGCTTGAGAGCATTAATCTAATTAAATATTCCCCTCCCATCTATGCTGTAGCTTCAAAAGACATGTTTAGCTCCCAGCAAAGACAGAATGTAACTTGTTCAACTGATTTGGAGATCTTGGAAAACAATTAATAAGAATAAACATATTCTACCACACTGTAAGACAGAATTCATGCAAGTCCAACATGCAAACCACTGACCATATTAAATTGCTAAACTGCCATGGAACAAAAGGATATTACAGAACTGTCATACTTGAAGCATTCTACTGCTGAAATTTCAGTTTAATTGCAAACTGGAAAACTAAAAACAGCTTCATTTTAAAAGCAAGGAAGTTTCTAGTTCAGTCAGCGAAATGATGAAATAAATCAGCTTTTTTCTTACCCTTATTGTACATATTGGTTGGTACTTGCACATCACTCAGACTGATATTCACGGGCAAGTTATTGAAGTGGTCATTTGGCACTAGAATGAACTCCTTCCCCAGCTCCAGATAGTTTCCTTCTTCATCTCGTTCATTTATGAGCACAGCATTGAAGTATTCATACTGCAACAGAAACCCACATTCAGTACTCAAAATTCATATTCAACATAAAACCACAAGATTTTAATATCTTAACATATTTATCATTCATTGATTGGCATTTACATATATCTCCATCTACAATAGAAGGCCAAGATATTTTTTTCATCTCTCAGATTCCCTCTGTGCTGCTAGTACATTTCTGAAACCAGATATATCAATACATCTCAAGAAAACCCCGTATTACCTCAGATCCATGGCTGCCCTGAAAATGTTAGGGGGAGTCCAACAACACCCTGAACAAAAACAATGTATGCACTATTTTTAATGCAAAGGTCTCTAGATTTAAATAAATCCCTAGATAATTATTTATATTAATAGATCTATTTAGCTTATTTCCATCAGTTTAAGAACTGCTATCAGTGCTGAACTTATGCCTTGAGAAACTAAACATTTTTACTTCATGGGAATATTAACTACATCTGTTGTTGCTTACCCAACATGCACTGACTGACACTTCCTAAAGAAAAATATTAGCTTTATCCCAAATTTTACAGATGTACATCATAGCAAGTCTTGTAAAATTGTAAAATTATGCATACTTCAATACAGACATATAAACTTAGCAGTGACTTATTTTGAACAAGAAATTATTGTCTACCTGTTACAGACTCCTGAAGAGTATTTGCCCTATTTTGTACATAACTATGACCAGATAAGCAAAAGCAATTTAGATAAAATAATTTATTTCTTTATGACATAGTTTAATAAGAAATTCTATCAAGCTTTGAAGCAACAAACAGTGAAGACTACTTTTTAACCTCTTAAATAACCTTAACTCTTGGCAACAGTTTGTGATGTATTTCTTAACTGAAAGAGACCAAAGTTTGGTTTTGAGGAATCTCATTAAATATGTCTCTGTCCTAACTATCCATTTGAGAGTAAATCAATATAATAGACATAAATCTATGCATTCATAGATTGTATGTATCCATACAATCTGTATAAGGATAAATATATTATACCATTTACAAAGCTAAAACAGACCAGCACATACAAAAACTTAAAAGATTTTTCACAAGCACTCTTTCTTAGTGTGATATGCAACTCACTTTACTAAATCAGAAATACTTAAAATCTGACAATCTCTACACCTCCATTAAAAACCTCAGTAATGCCAGTATCTTAAATGGAAAATTACTTGGAAAGCAGCTTTCCATATCCTGCTCTTTTAGGTTTTAGGTGTTCAAAAAGGCAAACCCATAGTTTGGATTTTAGATGAAAGTAGAACACAAAATCGCTGTCTATTAGCTAGATTTTGAGAACCTCCTGTGTATGACAGAAATATTCAGACAAACTCAGTATTCCACAGAACATTAATCACATATAACAAAGACTGACACACATCAGTATCTGAAAATCAATCTAAGAGAAATTAATCTGACATGATTAAACATTTGATCTTAAAAGTTATTTTACTTTATTAGTTTACACTGAGATGAGCCAAATCTACTGCATATACCTCATGAATATATACAGACAGCTAGTGAATCCTCAAGTTCAGGAAAAGAAAGCCCCAACCCACAGTAGCCCTTTTTTTTCCTTTTTAATTCCAGGAGCCTCAGGTAAGGAAAAGAATAGATATAATTTGTCTAAAGGTGTAGTTTCATTAATTAATTCCAAAAGTTACTAGCATTATCCAACACCCTCACAGATGCTACCCTTTTCTATACCATTTGGGGGTTTGTCACTGTTACACATTTTGCTATTCTCATACCAAAACCAAAAGGATGAAGAAACATAATCATTTCCAAGAAACACCAGTTCTCATCTTATCTGGGAGAAACCTTCTCCATCTCTGCTTATTATCCAGGTTTATCATGGATCATTAACTGCACTGCATGCCTGCCGCACACATGTGACAGCAGCTTTTCCAGTTTACCCTTTCTGCAAAAGCCAGACAGTTGGCAGAAGACTTGAAAGCCCAACTCGTATTTCCCATTTTAGTAAGAAACAGAATATTCCTTTCAACATTAAGCTACGTAGTAATGACAGTTGTAAAACACAATTCTACTCCAATTCCGAGCATGGAAGAGTAAGTTGTTCAGCTTTTCCATGATATATTAGATAATATCTAAGTCTGGAAAAAAGGCTGATATTCCATCCTCTGGAAGTACAGTAATAAATAAAATTCTATACTACATGCTTCTTTCTTGCCAACCACCTCCCTGTTCACAACCCTTGGACAGTCAAGTTGCAGCAGGGTATGGATGATGATTTCATCTCGTTTCCAAACCACTTGTTTTCTTGTCCTTTAAGAGGTGGGTTTGTTTTACTTTCTTTCTGTTGGAAATGACATTGCCTCTATAATTGCTGGAGCTACAGATAAACCATTGTATTGCTTTCATGACACTTCTTGGCTTTGTAAATCAGGACTGTCACAAAGAGATCAAAGGCAGTTTCAGGTTTCGTTTTCTGATTAAGACCACCACTGGAAACATTCGTAACACCTAACTCTAACTCTTGCATTTAAATATTACACTTTAAGCAAAAGGCGAATACATTTTAAGATAAAAATTTTTGTACTAAATTATGTAAAAATATACTGTTCTCCTTTACCTGAATATTTTTTACAGTAATTCACACATAGACATAGTGATTTCAAGGACGTAAATTTACCTTGCCCATGGGTTTTATAATACTTTGAAAATTGCAGGAAAAGTGGTGAAATTTCAAATGAAAATGTCAGATTATACATGGAAATTGCCTCTAACAGAATATTATATCCTTTCATTCAGTGGGGTATTTCCTTTTCCAAAGGAGTTAATTAGTAGACATCCTTCTTCAACATGTTCTGTAGCTGGCAAGGCTAGCCAAGTATTAAAATCTGCTATATTCTAAATAAAATGAAACCACTCATTTCACAATTAAGGGTATTTAGGACCAATTGTTTCTTTGGTATATTGAGTTTTCACTGATTTATTGGTCTAAGTCTGTATTTTCTCTTTTCAATTCTACAAGTGTATACACAATAATATGACTGTGGTGGGTGAGGGGACAGCAAAGCAAATTGTAGTATAAAATTGTCCTTACAGTATTACATTAATTAATATTTTCCTGGGTTGTTTTTTTTTTTTTTTCTGTTTCATTTAGAGTGTGTTGGGGTTTGGTTTGTTGGAGTTTTTTTACTTTTTGCAAGTGAGAAGCCTACAGAAATAACATATTAAAGACAGCCCAAGTTCTAAACCTGATTGAACATCAGGTAAAATGTACAGCTCAAAAATTATGCTGAAAAAGATCAGCATTTAAGCAGAGCTGTTATGCAGTAGCTTCTGTTGTCACTTTAGCTCCAAGGAAACTGATGAGCATGACAGCTGAAAGGTGGTAGAAGGAAAATAAAAAATAAAAATTGGAGGAAAACGAAAATATGAAAGTAAACCCATCTGATGTTCTGACACTGCACTCGAGAGCATGCCCAAGGGAAAGAGGATAAAGTCCTGTTTGCTGACAAATACTCTACCTGCTAAACGCTAAGAGAAAATGACTTCAATTTAATCTTGTCAATGAAGGCCAATCTTTGATGTAACCTTAACTAGGTAAGTTGAGTGTGTACAATAAAACATGTCAAGAAGTTATTAGTCAAATAACAAAATAATTATCCAGGTTGGGAGCATAGCCAGTCTCTACTGTGACTTGGCCAATGGGTGAGTTTACACCAACCTTACATTTAGACTTGTACAGTGAGAAATGAACTGGACAATCAATAGTCAAAGGAAATCTCATTCACATAATCTATTATATGCACCTCAAGATCTAAATATGGACTCCTATACTTTTGTGCTTTTAAATTTTCTCACGTAAATACACTCATGTTTCTTATTTGTACATTCCTTAGCAGCGTCCAGTCATTCTGAATGCTTGATCAAGCATTTTGAAAGCCCCCACTGTATTATAATGAAGACAACCTAGAGCAAAGTCATAAAAATTGGGGACAAATAGGAGTTTCAGTTTTCGTAATATTTTATCATTATAAAAAAAAAAAAAAGCCTTCCCAATGCAAGCCAATATAAACTCATCAGTAGTGCTCAATAGAACAAGGACTGGACAAGTCTGCTTCAGCAAGGAGCTGACCATATTTGAGATATCCCAAAGAGTCATACTGCGAATAATCTGCAGAACCCTAGGCTGCTCCAACATACTGGTATAATCATAGCACAGAGAGACTTAGGGGGCTGTTAGGAGATCAATCACAAAATTGTTTTACAGGTTCATTCATACTGACTAGCAAAGGCAAGCTTTGCTTTAAAACACCATAAGTTAACCTCAGCCACAATACAAAAGTGTGCGCGGTATGATCTCTTTGTGTGGTTGTCACAGACATGTTAATGATGATAAAAAATTAATTCCTTCAAAGGTATCAAAGTAAAATGTGGGGAAGTGCAAGGTTTGTGGCATGCAGTGAAAACCATGGGGGAATTAGCAGGGGAGAACTGATTTGCAAGGCAAGAAATAAATTTTGAAGATATCTGTTCAAGTTTAGACACTTATTTTTTGGCATAAAGTCTCAACTAAACAAGCACCTTGATTGCAATGGACACTTTGCTGAAAAAAGACATCAGTAATTTAGATATAGTACTGAAAAGTATTGTGCATGTCTTGAATAATTGCAATATAGTACAAACTGTGGTAAATAAGTGACATTCTGTATTTCTATTTACATTTATGTTATTGTAAACAGATATCTTGTGATCCTTATTTATCAAATATTTGTTACAACTGTAAACAGCTTATTTATTTAAATATAAATATTTACCATTTAAAGATACATTCTAATGCAAATTGCTTTTGCAACTTAGTTCTTGGCACATAAAAGAACATATGTATCAATTGGTTTCATTGTATTCTTAAATGGAGTAGTTTGTTTTACAGGTATGAAACGATGCAAGCCACAATTTCAGTTTGATAATTTTTTTTTTCTATAGTACAGAAATTATTGTTACCAAAACAACATTTGAAAAAAAAAAAAAAAAAAAAAGTCCCATTCACAGAACTATGAGGGCTAGGAAGGTGTAAGAATACAATCAGGAACGATTTGCACTAATGGGTCAACACTATAGCAGTATTTGGGTTACACTGATAATTTTTACCAATGCAAGAACCATTTTCACAATGTTTCATTTAAAGACAAAGCTGGTCGTTTCTGGAAAACACTAAACCAAGGAAGCTTAATGGAATTTGCATTGAACCTCAAAATGCTAGGGCATCAGAGAGAAAATTAAGCAGTAAATAACGTGGAATATTAAGGGGAAAGCAAAACCTATCATTAAACAGCAGACAACTAGAAATGAACAATAATTTGAATCTCTACTGCAGTTTCAGCAAAATAGTTATCATCAGAGAATCAAAAAAAAAAAGACAAGTTTCTTTTCTCAAGACTTTGACAAGTAGGACACGTCTCTGAGAGGGAAGAAATGTTCTTGATATGTACAAAACAAAATGAGAAGAGTTATCCATTCTGAGGGAGGGTTGCTTACTACGAAACATATTGACAAGTCTCCACTCTGGTATTCACATGTTAATGAAGAGGCAGATGTCTGAATGCATATCAGTTTCTAATGCTCAAAAAAGTCTCTTCTCACAGTTGTCCACTGAGGAGGATTTACATTTTGAAGCACATGATTAAAGCTCTTGTCTTCAAGAACTTAGTCTGATGTTTAGCAGTATAAAAGTTCATAAAAGCTAACTGCTTCATTCAATAAAAACTGGTTTGAATTTTAAGAAGCTTTTAGCTTTCAGAAAACTGGCATCCTTCGTAAAACTGCCATCTTTATAATTTCTGATTATTCTATGAAAGTTCGTACTTGCTCCTCTGTAGGAATTTCTAATGCTTCTGCCCACCATCCCCCGCCTCCCCCCCCCTTTTCATGTCTTTAACAGTAAAGCTCAGAAAACACCTGGTTGTTGAAATGTGATCAATCCCTCTTTATGGGAATAGCATAAAAATTTCGCTTATAATTTTGCAAAAACAACCGATTTAGTTTTGACACAATCAAATTAAGATGACATTACCCTGGGCTATCCATTCCCTCTCAATACAATTACCCTATTAAAATGGTCTTAAACGGGATAAATAAAATACTTCATTAAAGTATAAAATCAATAATACTTCATTAAAGTATAAAATCAATTATACCAGCACGTAAATTGATAACACATCAAGGTCTCAGAGGTCTTGTAAGGATTAACTGGTTCACTAAGAGTGGCAAGTAGTAATTATGATGGCTATTTCAAATCATCCAATAGAGTTAAAAAGAGACACTTCAGGTTACAAGTTTCAGATGAAGCCTTCTTTTCTCTTAGAGATAAGTAACTTCTAAAATATCTGTTTCTACATACAAAAACTCTCAAGATTCTTTTCTTTGTCACAAGGCTGAACAAAAAAATCTTTGGTCACTTTTAAACTTGGCAAACACAATAAAGAAGGAGACAAGGCTCCCAGTTCAACATTTCGGACACCTGTATGACAAGCCCCGTTGGAGAGCTAATGTTTTTGCCAGGTCTAGAAATGTGAGAGAACAGCATGTTCATTTCAATAAACATAAAAACCTCTGGGGAATACTTTCTGCTAAAGAGCAAAACAAATTCCTGCTCTGGTGGCATCATAATTTCTCTGTTCTCCCAAAGGAGTGGCGTTATGTTAAAAAGATAACAGCTACATAGATGAGTAAGTTCAGAGCCAGTTATGCTCATACAGAGCTGAAGTAAACCATGGAGATAACTTACTGAAAATTTATAAAGCAACTTTAATCAAGAATTTCGTGACTTAAGTGAATCATTTTATAACCAGAATAAAATAATATGCAAATTGTGCATTTCAAAACCACATAATTGCCACAAATACCAGAAAGCTAATACTGTGGGACAATAAAAAGGCTGAAGTCCCAAACCTGAAAAATCTACCAGTACAACAGCATGGCCCTTTGGTAAGGCTTATTGTCTCTGCACCCACTGCTGAGCGAGCTTGACAGGAATACTTCTGGGGCTTGGGCAGCCCCTTCCCAGTTGCACTCAAAATGCTCCATCATGCCCTTTCACCTGGGCTTAGCACAGGCAGAGCTCCCTTGGCTCTGTGCTTGTGCTGAGGATGCACCTTCTCAGCTTGCTTCTGACAGACACAGAGAAATTCTTCCTGCTAACAAACATGAGAGGTCTGTTGCGCTTTATTTAAACCACACTTTGGAAGAAGCAGCAAGTAGCCTAAACCTTTTCACTCCAAAAGGACTTGCTCTACGCAAGAGCAAAGAAAACAAGGGAAGACTAATAAGCACTTGAGGATGTTAACACATTTTTGACACATTTATATCAAGCTTGCCATTACGTCTATGCTACAGTGGTGGTGATCCTCCCTTTTCCGATTACGAAATACAAGATACAACATTACACAGTACGCCTTGACTAGAATATCATTTTCAGAACATTAAGAACCCTCACTATGCCTAGTTTTAGATTAGAAGTAGTATCCCACTGACATGGGGTGTGGCCTAAACATAGATGCAAAATACTTAGCACAAAACACATGCTGACAGGTTATCAGGATGCTTTGGGTGGGGGACTATGAAATCTCTGCAGCTTGATTGAGCAGGTAAGATGCACAGACACACTGAAGGCGGGTTTCTTCTCTGTTAAAGTCTAAAGACAAAAATCGAAATACAGTTTGATACATAACAGAGATAGCACTTTGATTTTAAAATATCTGCCTTTTTTAAACACATTTAAAAAAGTGAGGAGGATCATTCTTTTTCAGCAACTTGGAAAAAAAGCAAAAATCAAGCATGTTTGATTTTTATGGATTAACTAATGACTTCTACTGGCCATGCTCTAGGCATAAAGAAAAGCATATTTTAAACTTGATCAGCATTGTGAAGATATTTTTAACCAAATTATCTCATTTGTGTGCCTTTACAGATGCAAAAATGCTGAAAAACTTGATCTCATAATAACATTTTCATTACTAGCTAGAACAACAGGACTCCTTCATTTCTTTTTAAACCCCTGTAGATCAAGACACAGCTACTGAACAAGCAGGATCAACAACTTATATAAAATAATGCTGTAAAAGAAAATAGCAAAAGTACAGACTTGCTTCAAAATCAATATAGTAATATTTTCTAAAGTTTTCTATCTTACCACAAGGTAACCATGAATGGCGTTCAATATAGAACACTAAAAAAACCTCTCCACATAGTTTCAAATGAGCTATAGAAATAGAAAACCAAGCTGTTCACAAACAGATAAGGTGAGAAGTTTTAAAGTAAACTCAGTGTACTCCCATGCATGTTCAGCTCATCTGACACATTCAGGTTGATGACATCCTCAAGGCTGCTTCTAATTATCAGTGGATACATATCTGACTTTGTGCCTTTTTACAATCATATGCCCTAAGTACCTCATTCGTACTTCCAAGTAGAAAGAAAAAAAAACATTTCTAAAGCTCTACATCTCCTCTGTCTCCCATGAGAAGCAACTTTAACCCAGACTCTTCATAGTCTAAGGCATGCATATAATGCTGCTCTGTGATCAGCAAGACCTGCACTGTCTCCTCAACAAGATATGCCCAGAGACAGTAGACAACCTATATATAGTGTTTTGCTGGATTGGGGTTAACAACTATTCCTAATAAAACAGAAAGTAACAGGCAGTTCATATCCAGCAGTCGACAATATTTGAACACTAACTGTGGCTCTGAATGATGAATTAAACATGCACTTTACCAGATATTTTTCTCATACCAATGGGGGTAATCAAAATAATTTACTACTGAAGAACCAGAACAGAACAAAATTTCATGGTGCTCACTGCAATCCAAGGTTTGTTTGGTTACTCTCACCCACCCGCTATACACACAGGAGGTTAAATTAATATTATTAACTACCCAAAGGAAAGCAAAAGAACACGTACAGCATTACAGAATTTATTTGAGAGTAAAGTGAGAGATGAGATGTTGAACAAGTGAATGTATACAAATCCTCTTCAAATGATTAATGACTCTCTCATGCGATATAGAAATTTGGTCAGCTAAGCCCACAGTTGAAATAACAAGACCACAATGATGAGTTAATTTAATAAAAGAAACACATGTCTCCAGAGTCACACTGTTCTGGGGAAGAAAAACAGAAAATTAAAAAAATACAACAGCATCTATTTTGTTCATAAAATGAATGTGAAATGTATAAAGAAATCTCACAAAGAAAAAAATTAGTCATGAGAATAATTAAGGAAGGGAGAAGCCCTAAACTTGAGAGGATATTTTGCAAATTGTAGTTAAATACTAATATATTATTCTAAATTTCAAGTTACACTATGAAAGAACTCTTCAAACCTGTAGATCATGCTAAAAGCAGCATGCCTTCTGACAGGCTTATTGCTGAAGCACAAGTATCATTTCCCCGATTCTTTACAGTGCTGCTTTGCATTGATTGAAATAATAAAGTTTAAAAAAATACACAAAGAAAATACTTTTACATATCATATTCTGAGTCTTTCTTAACTTCATTCAACAAGAATGAGCCCTAGATATAGTAACTCAAAATCTGCATAAGCCAGCTGAGGCAGATTTGCTTCAAACACTAGTTTGTATTTGGCCTGGGAGCTACCTTGGGGGGCAGGGAGAAGGTCCAAAGAGAGGCACATTGAGAGCTTGCTTGTTGCATAATAGCTACGTGGGTAAAATGAACACCTACACACTATGCACTTCCTATTCTTGTGTGAATAAAGGAGTGGTACAGTCCGAGAGTTAAGATTATGAAACATAAAAATGGCCTCTCTATGTTTTCAACTTTTAACCATTTTTCACATCAAACAAGGACAGGCTAACAATGATAAATATAACAGCAGCAATAAAGAAACACATTATATAAACTGAACTTGTCAGAACAACGTTATGAAACTATCTGGAGCCTGTATGATTATTTCTTCACTGTATTGAAGTCTCAGATGCTCATGGGACAATTTGCTACTATGCTTACTGAGCTGTAGACTGTGTTGCTATTGTACTCCTACACACAACTTCAGAGTTATGGCAAAACCATAGCATAGTGTAAGGCTCTGTGAAAGCAACTGAAGAAACTATTTAGATTTTTCAGAAACATTACCATTTTCCATGTTCCAGCTGTAATTTGTGTAGCACATTTGTTTATTTTGACTGAAAGCAGATAAACTCTTTTAGAAAAGATGATGAGGCAAATCAAAGCAACCAAATATATAAAATCCTAGTTTGAAACCCATCTGGGCGATGGGATAACGGGTAGTTTGACATCGACCCCACAATCCAGCTTGCTTCCCAATCTTGTTTACAAGCATTAGAAGTGCAGGCTAAAGAGATAGAACAGATAACATCTTCCAAAGACTGAAAAATCTAAGAAGCATTCCTAGGAAGGGCCTTGCGTGAAGCAGCTGCTGAGAACTGAGAAAGTCACCAGCGGACGATGGCAATCCAGACTGAGTACACAGTGTCTTTATACTTTCCCCTCAATTCAGCAGGAAAGATCACATATGAAGAGGCCTCTCAGCCATCTAAACAAATTAAAAATAATTTTGCAGCTCTCTTTAGTTACTCTCTATAAACATCTTAATTTCCTATTTCACTGTTCCCTTCCTGTCTCTGGTAAAGAATAAATTGAAAACAACAAGACATGAGAGGGAATACAGTATCATTCAGTCACAAATGCTCATCTAGTAAAAAACATGAAGAACCCTTCATTCCTACCAGATGTTTATCTATGGTTCTGCTTCTTTTGTTACCAGAACATCATATGAAGAACGACACTTTTAAGAGCACACACATAGGGTTTTTTTTTCTTAATTTCTTAATGAAAAGCATGATATATGGATATATAAGTTCCCCTGTGCATATCTACATGGAAGAAGAAGATCTGAATGTAGAAATATTGTATTGGTGAGGCACTGGAATGGGTTGCCCAGGGAAGCTGTGAATGCTCCATCCCTGGCGGCGTTCAAGGCCAGGTAGGACAGAGCCTTGGGTGGCATGGTTTAGTGTGAGGTGGGGGGGTGGACCTAGATGATCTTAAGGTCCTTTCCAACCCTAACTATTCTGTGATTCTATATATGTTGTCAATTATGATTTGCAGGAAAATCCTACGTTGCCTTTAACCATTCACTGTAGAAACAGATTACGGAAAATACAACGTACTCCCTTACAGAAAAGATTTATCAGTTTTGAATGCATTAACTCTGACTTTATTGCAACAGCTAAAACAATATTCATGAAAAATATAATAATGCTTAATGCCAATAGCTTCCCTGAAAAATACGAGTCATAAGCCATCTAACCGCTGCAATTCAATGTCTTCCCAAGCAAAAGGCTTAACCAACAGGAAAAAGTATTTGAAATAATGAAAAATTTGTGAGGCTGACCCATAGGTTATTAATTCAGGCTTCCTGGACATAAGTTTACTACACAGATGACTTACTACGTGTAGATTCCAGGGAAAAAATTACACTAGATATTGTTACATTAGCCTTCAACTGCCAGAAAAAGATCCTCCTTCCTAAATAAGGTGCCATGAAAGCACTTCATTATGCAACCAGCTTGTCATTAGCTATTCCATTGAAATAATATATAAAGTGACTAGACCACACAGGGATCTGAACAACAATACATACAACATATCATGAAGAAAACCTGAAACGTAATACACATCTCAGCCACTTACTCATCTGTAGTTTAAACAAACATAGAGACCTAAACCAGATTTATAAACTTTAGTGACAAAAAAATATTTTCAAAGACAGAAAGGCTTATGCTAATGGATACCATTCAAAATTCCTAACGTAACACACATCACCTTGAAATAGAAATATGCCATGGATAATTCCTCATCAAACATTCAGGTACTTAGAGTACAAATATGAGCTGTTTACCTGAGCTATATGCGGACTCTGAAAGTCTGCAGAGTTTATTTACAGTAAAGCTGATTGGGAATAATGAAATGGCATCCCTGAAATTTCTCCAATTCCCATGCTGAATATTACTGTATTTAGAAAGAGTTTTACAACAGGAAGACTTATTATTAATACAAGATTATTTTCTAATCAGAAGAATGTCTCTATTTATATCTATCCTGTCCTTTACCTGCTTTACAAATTACTTGCATACTTGTCAGCATCTTGGGTTCAGTTAGACAGTGACAAGTCCTAAATGCTTCAAGGAAATGAGACATATTCAATCAAATAAAGGTTCTCATCTCTGTTACAGCTATGCAGAGACTTCGGACTCAATGTGAATGGTGGTTGCTACTGCTGAAAAAAATAGCTGCCCCTTTATCTTGAAATGTATACATGACTAAGGAGTTAGTCTGATATGAAAACATTTATATATAGAAGAATTTAGAGGGTTTCCAACTGCACATTTTAATACTAACTCCCCAAATCCTCAGTATGAGTGTGCCTGAGGTGAAATAATTTTGACTTTTCATGCTTCACTGCAGCAGTAGCTCTTAACAGCTCCCAATTATTCATACAGTCAGCAGTGGCCAAAGAGCAAATTGCATTCCTGATCTTCACTAAGGTCATTTAGAAAGAGATCAGCAGTGGTGACTCTTCAAGATCTACCTATTCAATACATTTTCCTGTGCTTCCAGTTCAATGCATTAATGCACAACACTGGTATCTTCCAGACAAAGTTCAAGTTGGGTTTTCTCCTAGCTGAGCTTCATAGGAATTACTGAAAGCCAGGATTTTTTCAGGTAAATATTAACAAATAGGAAAAGAGAAGGCAGCCCTCAAAATACAGTCAGGCCTCTACAGTCCTCCATGGAAGGCAGCAAGATTAGCTCACCAACATTTTTCCTGGTTAACTCCAATACTTATGTTTCTCAAACCATCAGAGTATTTCCAGTGGCAGTATTTGTACATTCCATCATACGGCTGCTCAACATACCTGCTAAAATACTGTCAGATGGTAACAGGTGAAGAGCTTCACCTTGTGTTTCTCTCTTATTCCACTCATTCTTTTTTTATTATTCCTAAATCTAGCTTATGTGAAATGAAGATGAAACTAAAGTCTTACTATTTGAGGCTCTGCCATTAATCACAAATTAGCTCATTAATAAAGTTCAAGCAAGAATTCTGAAATTCTAAACATTGTTTCTGAAACTCAAAGTTTTACTTCTTGCTTCAAGATAACTGTAATTTCTTTTACTTCAAAATAGAAAAGCCAAGCATATCTGTTATTTCTACAATGAAATTTGCTGAAAACTATTTAATTACTTGATTTTTCAATAGACTCTGATCTTTAACCACTTTGCTACAAATGCAGAAAGCAAACAAACAAAAAATATCAACATTTGTATCTCTCAGGGAAGAGACTGGTCGTGATTTCGCAGCTGTAAGACAGAAATTATCACATCTGTCATTCATGCAGGACTGAAACTGCCTGATGAAAAATGCTCTATAGCATTACTAGCCCTCAAAAGCATTACTGGCACTTCTGTATCAACACATCCTTTAATATAAACCACTCACAATACTACAGAGCAGTACGCCAGATTCCCTACCTGAGCACATAACAGACTATGCTGAAAAAAACTGCTCAAACTTGCCATTCCTGAATGCAGCACCTGCCCCTCGTGATCACATCAATTCAACTTCCTAACTGGTTCTCTTTGGATGAAATCTTCACACAGCAGTTTGCATAACACCATCTATTTCCAGTCAAGAACAACACTAGCAACAGAATTTAGCTCTTTCTCAGATATACCTGCTGAAATAATTTCACCCCTGTAGTCAGGTGATGGTTCTACTTTTAGCAGCAATAATTACCTATCTGTATCTCAAAGCCTGGAAGGAACTCTTCATTTGACCTAATGTTTACAGGCAAATTAATGAGAGCATCATTAATTCAGAATGATAAGTAACAATGACATCTCCCTAATATGTTGTTAGTATCTATGAATCCGTCTCAGTTGTGTGGATGCAGGCCAGAAGACATCCTAGAATAGCTAAAAAAACTCCAAACTTACTTTTTACATTTTCTACCAAGCCAATAGCTTAAGCATCACCATGAGTCACAGAGGTTGACTAGCTGGTGACAATCATGTGCTGAAATTACAAACGTCAAAAGACTGTGATTCACTTAAATCAAGCGCCTGTGTTTAATTTATTTATATTAAGCTTCCACGTTTCTGAGACATAGTTTCACCAAACTGCTTCTCTAGGAGTGTAAATCACCATCAAAGTACAGAAGAGTAAATCTGCAGAACATAACTGGTTTGAATATGACGCACAGCAAACAATTGCAAAAGCACATATACTGATTCATTGTTAAAGCTTGGAAACGTCTTCGCATTTTTCCACAGTTTATGCAGGAATTTAGAATGTTGCAAGTATATAATTAGTATTAGAACTGATTAATTCATACTGTGGGAAAATACATAAAGAACTGAAATACAGCTTTATGGATCTCCTCTCTCTTCACCCCAACTGCAATCAAGCATACGCCTATTCAACTCTCTGAACATACTGCCAGAACTCAGTTTTGGGAGCTGGCTTTTTTCTTCTTGGCTGTAATACTGCATGTTTCATTTTTCAATGTCACACTATTTACCATGCACATATTTTAGTCATATCATTTCACAGTACGGTTCTGGGGCTGGTTGGCTCACAGCTTCTTTGTACCTATTTTCGTTCATTCTCCTGTTCATTTCTTTCCCACAAGGCTGTTTGCCAAGCCTTATTTGCCTGTGTTTGTAAAATAAGAACAAACTATTATCAGTCCTTTGAAAGGCATATAATACAGAGCTCTTGGAAAAAAACTGCAGGTTTCATCTGCACAGTTTGAGAAGAATCAGGTTTGATTTCTACTCTGGTTCACTCTGGATTTTGCTTGGAGCTGTGTGTCAGGATCAGATCTAAAAATATTCAAAATTTACCTGTAACATTGAAAACATGAAACCCAAAGATTTTTAGAGGTTGATACAGAACAGTGAACCAGTCCTCAGATTACTGCAATGGGGCTCAAATTTGCTTGAAAAGTTCTTTGAACCTTAGCAAAAAATCTAATTGAAATTAAGCTTTTAATGATAGCTGAAGTCCATCAATGCTTGGCATGGTTCCACAAGGTTTAACATAAGATTTGCCAAGCTTTGGCAAGCAAATGCCTTCACCAGTGTTTTCTTTCCTACAATAAGCAAGAGTAATACGTTCATATGTATACTCAGTTTTTTAATTCAGTGTGTATTTCACCATACTAAAATTAAGAGAAAGCAAAGCAACAGAGAAAAAAAGCAATATAAGTAATAAAGCATGACAAAAGAAATTATGACTTTGGTCCTACTCTGCCCAAAATTGTACGTGTCCTGAAAAGATGAAAAGTGCAACAGAAAAAAGAAATACCTGACTTAATTATTTAAGTTTCATTCTCAAATCTTGCATTCGGCTTTAAATTTGTTGTGACCTCTGCTGTGTTTAAGGATAACCACTCTGTACAATGGAGCCAAGAGCAGAAACTCTCTTAATTCTGAATAAAAAACGTTAGGTGAAGGCTGTATTACCTTGCCTACATAGTACTATGCACCAGTCAATTAGAATTATTAAGAGAAGAGCCCATGACATCAGAGGCAGCATCGTACTACACAGACATGCTTTCAAAACACAGATAACGGTCTCTCTCCTCACGGCACTGCATTTGGCCACGCAGACAGGCCAGCATCTTACACTCATGCAGCACAAAGGATGTTGCAGAAAAACTGGACTCAGGTGTTTCTAAGCATTTTATCCAACAGTCAGTTATAAGGCTACCTTTAAACTGTCCTGAGCTACCATTTTCTACCATCTATTGTTGTATTTCTATTTTGTACGTATTTTGTATGTTGGAACCAAAAAATATAAGTAAACAAATTATAAATGGTGCATCATAACACTAGGAGTTATTTTATAACACTTTCCTAATCCAAATCACAACTTCATACCTTGGTAAGTGTAATTGTACTGATTTTAATATAAAATAATCCTTAATTCTTTACTACCTATGTTACTGCTTGTGTTAGCTAAACAGCTTATAGTCTACTGATTATATTCATAAGCTCATCAATTATTCATATTACTTTCATTCTGTAATAACTATTTTTAACCAGGTTCAACATATGAAAGAGCGTACAAAAGCTGAAAATAAAATCTTATTTAGCTATATTTATTTGTATTTTTAGCCCATGTTTGTATTTTTAGCCCTTGGCCTCTCAGCTACATACCTGCGCTAACTTCCTTGTCCCAGTATTTATTCAAAACCAACATTTAGTCATATAATCTCCCTTCTCTTAAATTCAGTATATTGTACTGTATTCAGCTTGATTTATAAAAGGTTATGCTTACTGCATGTTCTAAGTCTTGGAACAGACTTTATTAAAAGTAATTTCCTTCAAAATCCCTGCCCTTTTACATCTGAGGACAACATTCTGACTTAATATTTTGAGAAGGTGGAAACCCCCAGTTAATTAGGGGTAAAAAACACATGCTCACCCCCAACTCTGACAACAGACATGCTTTGATCTTTGTATAGCACAGTCTTCCCGCACCCCAGTGCTCCCTACAAGCTCTGCCTGAGGTTTCCCATGAGCACTCCAGCACTCCAAGCTGGCCCGGTCCCAGCACCTCTGCAGGTCCAGGGGCAACAATGGGGTTTGAATGCAACTATGCGATCAGAAACCCTGTACCAAGGTCTGTCCCCTCTCCCTTTTGGTTGCTACAAAAGTGTCATCAGCAAGGTAGCTTATTGCCAGACAAGAAGTTTCCTGACATGGGAAACTTGCCCATGGTTCAAGGCGTGGAGACATTACTCAGAAAACATCTTCCTTCCACAGAAAGGAAAACTGTACTGGATACTCAGATTTCTTTTTTTCTTTTAGTGACAACATGAGACATAAGAGGTTTTCAAACCAGAGTACAAAACTGGTATGGAGTAGTAAGGAGTTCCTGCAAGCAGAGCAGTGGCACCCCATCTTACCTCAATGAGGAGCCAAAGCTTCAACCACCACTGCCACACATTCTGCAAGCACAGCCAGAGCCACTTTACTCCTCTTCAGCAGAGCAGCACAATCCCACACAGGCATGTGCTGCAGCTGTGCTCTGATGAATGGGAGAAGTGAGGAAAGACACAGCAGGGACCATGTACTCAGTTGCGGAGCACCAGTAGTGAGCTGCTGCTCCTCACCGGAGCTGGATGGAGTTGAGATGTGTGTGGGGTGACGATACTGGCATGGGAAAAAAGAGGGCAGGTGTTTACAGCCCAGGAGCTGCTGCTGCTGCTCCTGTTTCTGCAGATGGTGGCTCTTGAGCAAAACTGGCATCTGCAAACCCTTGACATCCAGGTCTCCAACCGAGGGCACAGAATTTCTTTTGACAAACAGACCTGCCAACCATTGCCCCCTGGGGAGAAGCAAACTAAATGTTTTCTCACATTTGTGTGAGCCAATATAGCTTTGTAAAAGATTCATTTTCTTCAGTTACACTTCAGTATTCATAGAAAATGAAAGTAATAGGAAGCTTATTGGGAAGATACTCTAAAGAGAAGATCTGACAGAAGAGGAGAACAGATCTACAGAGTGACCTTTAATAAATAACTGTTACGGTCCCAAGTGAGTTAATAAAATTGCAGAATAATTTAACCACATCCCCTTAACTTGTCCTTCAGCAGCTGCATGGTCAAGACAATGTATACAAACAGAGGAGTCAGCATTTCCTGATGACCACAAAAAGCTTCCTCACTGCAGTATTGCAGACAGACTGTAGTTACAAGACTTGAGCACTTGAGTCACAGACTATACCCTTTCCCTACATGTGTAAGGCATTAAGTGTTCATCACAGAAACTTAAATAAATTAAATCATTCCATTGCAAATGACAGAAAGGGAACTTTCAAGTTGCACAGTTATTACTCAAAGATATGGAAGTAATAAAGTTAAGGTTCCACATGCATCCTCAGTTCTGTACTTTGGTCTATATGTAGTGTGGTTGTTAATTCCATAAACCACTAATAGGTTTGGGTTGTTTGGCTTTTTTTCTAAAAAGAACAGAATAATACTTTTTATCGGCATATAGCCTATAAGCTCTCTAGAAAGACAGCTCTACTTTTATTAAATAACCCAGTTTCCTCTTTACTGGCACATTTTTATGCACAAAGATCTTTTTCCTGTATTTATACATTTCGAAGTTAAAATCCCATTTCTCTCCATGGAGCCCCACCAATAATCCTCGCCCCTCAGAATATAACCAGGGCACAAAGGGGCTTTCTCAATGGATGTATCCCTTTGCACTTTTCTATCAATCCACAGCATTCCACAAAGTACTCAGATCAATCTAAAGCTAACTTAACAGAATGTGCAGGATGTCTTTATATGCCTGTAGTTTTTCATTGTTACTCAGTCTTGTTACTCACAGGCTGTTGCAAGTTACTTACAAGATACAGATACACTGTGTACTTTTCAACCAAATGGTGACTTCCATTGACTCTGTCTGGCACTCAAGTAGTTTATGCTATGTGAAAGCTCTCTCCAATCTACATTTAAAGGTGCGACAAAAAATATTTTATCCTATATGGAAAAAAGTATTAAAAAAACCTTAATTAAAGGCTATATCAAATTCATACAAATGAAACAGAACAGATTCAGTCATACCAACAGAAGAACATACATTTGTCTCTACTGTTCATGTTTTCAACATCTGAGGGTTTATTTGTCCAATGTTACTGACATCATAACATATTTCTTTTGGTTTTCTTTTTCTTGTGAGACAGACAAGTTTGTGAGACATTTTCTTATAAATTTTGTGTGATCATTTTTGAAGAAATTCCAGAATATGGAAACATTTCTCTGGAAACAAGTGGCCACCATATTCCACATAGTTGTAAGACACAGAAAACACTGATTCTTACACAGATATTCGGAACTCCACCTTATTTCCTTTTGAAAATGTAGATGAAATTGGCAGAAATGCTTAATATTTTAACTGTGTGTCCTTTTGGGGTGCAGTGCTTCCTTTCATGAGATTAAAGAAATTCAGATGGACTGTCCTGAGGCCCAGGTCTGCATTACATTTGCACAGATGAAACATTACAATTGTTATGTTGAAGGCTGTAGGATCATATTTGGGTTGTTTGGTTGTGTTTTGTTTTTTTTTTTTTTTTACTTTTCCTGTATTGTCTCAAATAACTTGAGCATTTTTACACTTATTTTTCACCAACTGCCTGGTTAAGAAAGTCCTGTTAGAGGCAAACTGGGGGATAAACATCTACAGACGGGTAACTGGCACGGCAATGTCACACCAAATGTAGTAAAGAGGTTGCCAATGGTAGAAACTGAATATACATGAATATCTTGTACAGAAAAAACGCAAAGGTGAAGTCCTTTGTAGAATTTTTAAAAACAGATATAGAGCTTCTTGCACTGTAAGTGGCAGTGTATTCCATCAGAAACACAGATGAATACACATGCCAGAAGTTTGTGAATTCCATCCAAAGAGAAAAGCGAGACATAGAATAACATAGCTATACAAGAGGACCAC